>PVHY01014627.1:0-38001 GCA_004024945.1 Uropsilus gracilis | reverse complement strand
GGGGAGGAGGAGGAGGAGGAGGAGGAGGAGAAGAAGAAGAAGAAGAAGAAGAAGAAGAAGAAGAAGAAGAAGAAGAAGAAGAAGAAGAAGAAGAAGAAGAAGAAGAAGAAGAAGTGTCTTTGTTTTCTGCTCTTTTTCTTACCCCTGGGAACCCAAACTAAAAGCCCTAAGGAATATGTGTCTTATAATAAAATTAATAAAAAGGGTTTAATGCTTTAATAAAAATCTTCTAATAAAGCAGTGGCTGCAAACTGAGCGTTTACCACACACCAAACTCTGCTGGAGATTTCATCGCATTTAATAACGTAAAAGTGATCAGCATGTGATGGCTCCACAATGGGGGAGTTAAAGAATCAGCGTTCTCTCAGTGCCTATTCTGAGGCTGATCCAGGGCCGTCAGTCCCTTCTGGTCCCCAAATGGGCCACATGGTTCATCATCTTCCTGAAGCAGCAGTGGAGGCGTCTGCTTGTTGGCAGCCCTTGCAAGGTGACTGGCTGAAAGGTAGTGGAGAGAGAAGCAAGAGAGGACCCAGGCCTCGGAGAACCTCAGATGTGTCCCTTCCACAGTCAGCCTGAAAGAGTCCTGCCAGCGAGCAGGTGTGAAGGAAAGACTGCCGTCCCCTGGACCCTGGTTTAACAATTAGGAACATGAGAGCAGAATCTGGAGCAGGTCCCAGCAGCCTCCCTTCCGGACTTCCCAGATGCAGGTGAAAGTACAGAACACACCAGTAATTGAGCAGTGAAGATAAGGGTGCAGATAAGGACATCTAAAATAAGCCAGACCATGGGACGCTGAGGAATTCAAACAGAATGGATCAAGCTGGCTGCATTTCAGTGACACCTAGTCGATGTTTCTTGTGCTGTGCTACGTGCTGTGACAGTCGCCAAAGCCGTGGAGTCCTCCTCCTAGAGGAATGTCCATTTAGCTGGTGAGGAGATGCATGCAGACCACAAGTTGCACTGCCTGGGGGACACAGCCAAGGGGCCTGCAAGGGCTGCTGGGGTTGCAGTCCCTTTAAATCCCCTCACTGCTGTCTCTTTTCACAGCTCCTTGGCTGGCACTGCTGTGTCCCTCTTGAGTACAACTGAAAAGTCATGGTAGGAGAGGACTCTCAGATGCCACCTGCCACATTTAGCAGGGACTTAGGGTGGCTGATGAGCTCCACAGCTCAGCCTTAATTAGGAAAGCCGCTAAAAATGCCACCAGAGAGCCCTGCCCGGCGCCGCAAAGCTGCCTGTTTGCTAATGCGAGTTGCTTGGGTTGATTGGTACTTGTTTTGTGATTCTTTCCGTCAGCTTTCTCTGGTCCAGCCATCTGTTTTCTACCCAACAAGAGGCACGTTGGCTCTAGTCCTTGTCTGATCTGCAGTGGAGATGACTTAATGGAGGGTTGGTGACTTGAGCTGGGGCTTGGCAGTGGTGTGCTCTTGGCAGAGAATTGTCCGAGGGAGTGAAACCGTCGTGGGTTGGAAAGACTTTTTGGGCTTTGTGTTATGTTGCCTGAGAGTCAAAGCCAAAGTCAGCTGAGGGGAACCTGGGGTCTCTCATGATGTTTCTGGACCTCTGAGAAGAAGGGTGTCTGCCTCTGCAAATTCATTCACGAAGAACCTTTCTAGTCCATGTCCCGTCTACATGAGCATTTTAATGTCTGCCCATGGGGAGAGATTCAACCTAATTCTGAGTTATTTCTTTTACAAAAAAAACAATTAAAAAACATTATACAGGGAAGGAGAAGCAAGCAAACAAGTGTAAACCTATCATTTAAGGAACTTACAGCCTTGGTTGAACTCGCAACCCCTCCCACATACACACACTCCCCCATACAAAATATGGGGTAAATGCAGGAAAGTTTATGGTGAAATCAAGGCTTAAATTGCACTACCAATATTCTCAAGTATTATCAAGTACCAGTATTATCAAGAATTTAAGAGTTTATCATCAAGAGACTTCAAAATTATCGGGAAAGTCATCAGAAGAGAGGTAGTTGATGCTCTGAACCCTAACGCTGCCTAATATTTGAACAGATCAAGCCACAAGGGTTGGGTGAGGAAGGGATGTATTTGACACACATCCATATGGACATGATGTGTATGGGCTAAGCCTGCTTCTGAAAAGCAGTAAAGTTGTGAAAGAAAGTCAACTCAGAAAATACTAAGCTGCTGGATGCTAACTGGTCTCCCAGCAGCAGCCTGAGGATGTTGTGGGGTTGCAGAGGGTTCTCTTAGCAGTAGCAGTGGGCAGGGCAGTGGGGCCAGGTGAGGATGGAGTGGATGGAAGGATGCTGATCCTGGAGGCCAGGAGCAAGCTGGGCAGGGGGTTCCTTCTGTCATCACCCTGGTCCACTTTCATTGCAGAATTCAGCTCCTGCTCCATCCCTGCTTGGGTGGTGCTGTGCATGGTGGCTCTGTTCACTCTTCAGCTCCCTAATGGAGCTGCTGACCCTCTTCCTCTGTTGCCCTGATCATGTTCCTGAAAATGAACACTCAGGGGTGAGGTTTTATTTAAGGCTGGATTTCACGGTGGTGACTGTACCCCAGCCAGCAGAGGGGATAGCCTCAAATCGAATATTATGCTTCCTTCTCCCAAGTGCTTGGGCCAGCCCACTGCTCCCACAGCTCCGTGCTAGTAGGGAGTCCCTGCCTGGGCTAACAGACCCAACAACAAACTTCCCCTGCTTCATCAAGCAGTTTTTTTTTTTTATTCAAACTTTTCCTGCCCAACATGGGCAGGAGTAGAACCATCTACTCTAGCTCAGATTTTTGTATCACAAGGAACCAACAGAATCCCTAAAGTAAAATTTTTATATTAACTTGTCCCATGTCCCAGTCTGAGACCTAGTTCCCTCCCGGGCCCATCATTTCTGAACACACAGCTGGATGAGATCATTCTCTTTTTACTTGACATCCCCAGGAGGGGATTTTTTGCCCTCAAATATACACTTTTGTATGTATTTTATGACCTGGAAATTCAAAATATCATTTCAATCCATATTTACTGAAAACCTACTAGGTTCCAAGAACTATGCAAGGTCTGGTTGTATAGAAATTAATACATGTCAGTTCCTGCCCTATGGACTCCAAGAGAAATGTTTAATACAATGTGGCAAGTACTATATGTAAATGTACACTGGGTGTGTGAATACTCTGAAGATGGGATTTAGAATATTCTGGAATTTCAGGAAGTCTTGTAGAATGGAAATGAGGCCTGGGGTGCTTCTCTGTGTTCATTAGGATCAGCTGCGTGCAGAAGGTGGGAGGCAGCACTTCAAACATGGGGGGTGGCATGTGGCAATTCAGGCCGCAGCGGGGCTGTCCTTAGATCATGGAGGGCAAGCCGTCACTCTGTGGGAGAGACAGGACGTGAGCCCTGGAAACTGTCATGGCAATTCTCTTTATCTTGCAAAGAAACTTGAACTTTATCGTGTACACAGTGCAAGACTAGCAAGCAGGGTGTGGACGTAGTGAGACACTGACTTTAGTTCAAGTTCATGGCAATGAAAACAACAAAACTGAGCAGGGGCATGACTAGGAGGAGGAGAATTTACTAGAAATATAGTTTTAATCATTGAAGCAGGAGATAATATGGCTTGACAAGAATGTAGGGAGACTGCACACTAGTCAAGAGATAGATTGACCTTGGCAATCATGGGG
This sequence comes from Uropsilus gracilis, assembly GCA_004024945.1. NCBI lineage: Eukaryota > Metazoa > Chordata > Mammalia > Eulipotyphla > Talpidae > Uropsilus > Uropsilus gracilis. The sequence goes on along the minus strand of PVHY01014627.1, from coordinate 34,351 downwards.
TGTTGTTGAGGTCTGGGCCCGATGGTGAGATAGGTTCTGCTCCCTTCCCAGCAGCCTCTGTCATCTCTTGGCCCATCTCCACCTTCAGATGGTAAGATCACCCAGACACTGAGAAAACACCCCACTGAAAAATGTGGTAATTAGTGTGTCTGTTGAGTGTTTCAGATTTCAAGTAAGAGAGCAGCCCATCCCCAGTGGATGTGAACAATGATGAGATCATCTCATGTAACAAGAAGTCCTGAGGCGGGTGGCTCAGGTGGATTAGGCGGCTAATCCAGCAGCTCAGTAGTGTCAAGGGCCCAGCTCTCTTTCATCCTGCTCTGCCATCTTCAGCCACAAGAGCTGGACCCAGTCTAGCTGCCCTTGCAGCCAGGCATTATATTCTCAAGAAAACTCCCAGGACTGAAGATGGCTTCTTATGTCTTTTTCAGAATGAAAAAGTTTCTCAGAAGCCCTCCGCAAACAGCCTTTCATTGCTAGCTTCTGAGAATGGATCTGCCTGTGACTCAGTCATGGGCAAGTTGGGAGAAGCGTCATTGTCGGTTAAACCATTTAAGACAAGTCTCTTGCACCTGAATGGTGACAGGGCTGGTTTACCCTAAATCGTAAGACTGAGTGGAGCAAATAGGGAACCTGGGTACTTTCTGAAATTCTAGGAAGGAAAGGGTTTATGTTGGATTTGGCTGAAAATGTAAGAATTTCATACATGATAAAGAAGCAGTGCCCTTGGTTCTATGAAAGTGGAGTCCCCAAGCCTCATGGTGCCTGGGGTTTGGAGACACAGACTTAGAGATCCTGGGGGACTTCTTTTCTGGTTTAGGGGAACCTAGAGACAAGTAGTTGCTGAGTGGGGCTTGGGGAAAGATCCCAAGCAGCCAAAGTGAGAATAGAGGTAAACTGGACATGCTTTTGAGAGTTCATATCATGGTGATAGCGAAGGGCAGGGAAAACACATGTCAGAACAAGGTCCTAATTGGAAGAAAAGGATTTATTAGCCCTGAGTTTGTCAAGCCCTTGAGTTTCACCACCAGGAGGGCTTCACAGTGCCCTCTTCACTGGCATCAAGTGATTCCAGCAAATGTGAAAAATTTGAGCTCTACAGCAGGCCTCCAAGTTTTGACCGGCTCACTCATACTTTCCCTCTGGAAATTTCTGGTAAAGAAACAAACACCTCAGCTCTCCTAATTATGAGGACTTGAGTCTTGGGAAGAGGCAGGGATGAAGAAGGTCACTATAATCAGTGGTGGAGCCAGAACTGGACCTACGACTCCTGGTACCCCTCTCAGCCTCTTCTGTTCATAAAATGGCCACCAGCCCTAGAGCTCAGAGAAGGGCCTCAGTACGTCTATGGTGAGAAGAAAAGACTGAGCGTGAAACCCAGAGGGAGTGGCAGGGGGGTCCGCTCCACCCTCCTCTGACACTCTCACCTTTATCTCCCCACCTCGTCTGACCTTGACCCTGGTGTTCTGAGTGCTGAGTTCAAGTTTACCAGAGAAGGAAGAACCCCTGATGTACCTAATAGGGGGACAGTGCAGAACCATTGCTGTCTTTTCTGTTCTTTCTAAAGAAACATTCACATTTCTGCTGTTTCTCCCTTTTCTCCTAATAAGAAAACGTAAGTCCTCAGCTCCTACGTCTGTCCCTAGCACCCACCCCTGGGCTCCCCACCCTCCCACCATAGCCTCTCTCTTTATCCCTTCACACCAAACACTTTCAAAGTTAATTTCAAAAAGCTGGGAACACTTGATAGTTTTAATTAATCCTATGCCTGGGGAAATATGATTTTGTACATCTGAGGCCTCTCGGCTTCTCTGGATAGATAGCTTGTTCTGGGTAATGCCAGTGTTTCCAATTTAGCTGTGATTATGCCAATGACTAGTCAGTTTGTTTGTTTGTTTATTACCTAAAAGAGAAGCTAATGCTGATGTGTCCTCAGGAGGAGATTCTGGTTTTCCTAATAATGCTTCCCAGCTAAGCGGCACTCCAGGCCCTAGCAGTGTTCTCATGCTAGCTCCTCTGTGTCACCCCTGAGAGTAGGAAGGGAGGCACCATCCCCCATGAGGCATAGGAGAAACTTAGACCCAGAGAGGCTTGTTGGTCTGTGCCCACTTGTGAACTTTAGGGGTGTGAATCGTAAAACCCAAGCTAATTTGTACATCACAGGACGGATTCTTCAACAAGAGCTGCTTTTTCTTTTTGTGAGAATTTCAGGGAGATAAAGTATGACCTGTTGCTGGGAGGGCCCACTGGAAAGCTGAGTGTGGTCACCATGAAGATGACCGGCTCTTTGCTATGTGGGAATTGTTCATGCCTGCCACCTGAACCTTTGAGGCTTGAACGATTAGGTGTTAGTTCCTTGTCACAAATCTCCATGCCCCACCAACACCTTCCTGGCCAGCCAACTCCATGGCACAGCAAAAAGGCACATATCATATTATTAATATACAAGAGATTCTTGGGGTCAACACGCACTGGTAGGCCAGTTGCAGATAAAAAGTTCCACATTCTTTGTAAGGGCTCAAGCTCAACTCCCCTTTGCAATTAGAAATTCTTGTGAATATAATGTGATCTAGGTCTCATTTGCTTTCAAATGATGGTTATCTGAACCAAACTGACTTAGTCACAATGGAAATTCCAGTTCTAAGTCTGGTATCAGGTGTGGCTTGAAGCAGATGCTGGACAACATGGCCAGGCATCCATTTCTCTGGGCTTTTCAGCCCTGCCTCCATTCTCAGGCAAGTCTCCCCCTCAGGGATGAAAGATCATCATCGTAGTTCTTGTCAACTTCCAACTTTTGAGAGTAAAGAGTTTTTTTCAAGGTTGGAGAATTCCTCTCATGAACTTGGTGAAGTCTTGTGCCCATTCTTTGCAAACATTCTGTGAATTACTCACTGGTCAGGCCAGGGTTTCATACATCACATCTGACCTCGGGGATAGACTCAACCCCACCCGAGCTCATGAACTAAGAGTGGCAAAGGGACACCCCAGGAAAAAAGCAGAAATTGTAAATGGAGGAGAAATGGGTGCTGGACAGAACTCCAGGCCATAAGTCCCCACAAAATAGTTCATCCCACTTCCTCTTCTCACTGTTACTTTCAGGCTGTGTGACCGGAGTGGTCACACTTGTCTCCTTGATAGCAGAGAAAGCAGACTCTTTTCTTCGTGAGTCCTCAGTGCAGGGCTGGGTGCTAGGTACCTGGCACAATTGTCTTGCTTGAGTTCTTTCTGTAGAATTGTTCTACACTTGACTTCTACTCTCCACAGCTCTGGAACGAGCACTTCTGCAGTCTTCATGGAAAAGTAGCTTTCCACCTAGCTTTAAAATGCTGCTTACCTACAATCTACACTCCTGCTCCACCACTATTTGTCCCACTTCATGCATCACTAAACTACAACTTTGATGCTTCCATCCTGCTTCAACTTGCTCCTGTTTTCTTGAGAAGATGACTTCCATTAGGTGAACTGCTTTGGGTCTTTTAAAATTTTTTTCCCAGAGTTAAATTATCCTTTCTCTCTCTATTGCCCCGAGCATGCATGTTTTCTTGGAAGTAGATATGCATCCTGGGACAATTAGAACAGGTCCCTTTCAACTTCCCTACATGTCTCATTCTGCTAGAATGGAACAATGTCACCCACTGAGCCACTGTAAGGAGCAGCACAGGCGATTATCATTGGGGCTGTGTCCCCAACTTCAAATAAGAATGAGTCTCAATTTTCTCTTTTTTATGGAATTAGAAAATCATAGCCATATTTCAGACTTTCTGGGAGATGATGTCACTTTGCTTCCTCATCCCTTTTCTTTGTTTCTCTGGACAGTGTCTGGACTAATGGGGCACCGGAGTCCTCAGAGACCAGTTCTAGTACAGAAGACCTTCTGAAGCTCAGTCCTGTGGACACTTAATGAGCAGAGACAAGCATCCTCTTGCTTATTAGTTCCAGTGCTCAATTGAAACCTTTAGGATTTATTCACCCAAACTATTTTTTCTAGTTAGTTTGATTATTTTTCCCTTGACGCAGGAGACCCTTTATTGGTAGGGAGCTTGTAGGTGTACATGATTTGGAGTTTTTTCTTTTTCTGTTTTTTTTTTTAATATTGTAGAAGGAAAAAAAGAAGAATGTTGGGCAAAGGCAAAGATTGAAGACTGGATGTTGGTGAATCCACAAATTTCCAAGAACAGCCTTCCAGCAGAGCCAGCAGCTGCCTGAGGCAGGCCAGCCAGAGCTGGAAGGCTGCATCTTCCTCTCAAGATGAGTATACAGCCTTTGATGGCAGAAACAGTGACTTCTTCATCTTCTCCTCCCAAAGCAGCACGTCCTCGTTTGGGAGCTGAGTGGGTATTGATTAATGGATGAATGGCCTGCTGAATGCATGGAAGAACACACAAATGGACAAATGGAGAGAACCACCTGCAAAGGCCTGGTCAGTGTAATAACTCACTGAGTACAGCTTGACTCCTACTTTATTGGTTACTTGTAAGTTAGAGACTAAAGGATATTCTTTGCTTGATAGCTTCCCAGACCTAAAAGTAGTCAAATGTGATTACTTTTGCTGAGGTGATATATATCTTAAATAGTCAAATCTCTTCTGTTTCCGTAAATGTATTCCTCTCTCCTAGAGACCCTTCCATGTGACTCATGGACCTGGAGTGGGGAGCACAGGAGAGTGGGACTGGGCACCAGGACTCCTCTGTCCTGCGGTCTAGCTGGCTCAGCGGATAGGGCCTGGCTGTGTTGTCAGTGTGGCTCCCACTGGTACTTCCCCAGGATTCTGGTGGCCTTGCCCAGGAGATGCCTGATGGAAGTCTGAGGCCCCCTGGGCTGCACACTCTGGCGCTCACTGTGTGCCTCGCTGAGATAGCGAGAATCTTAGGGACGGTCACTAGCTCAGGAGTCTCGCTCCTCAGGCAAACCTGTCCTCCAGGCCCCTTAGCATTCTTCTCTTTGTGACTCTTGCAGGATCTTCACCAGGGCCCCCAGGTGAATCTGGGCTGCACTTGTGTAAGAGCAGGGGAAGTACAGCATACTCACAGTCTACAGTCTGTGGTGATGGGCCCAGCTGTGGGATGTCGCTAGAGAGATCACTGCCTATGCCTCCCTCCTTCCTGCAGGCAGTTTTCCTGACAAACATATGGAAGTTGGGGAAGGGGCAATGAAAGCTTCAGGCAGTGGAGCTGGAGGACGCTAACTGATGAGTAAACGAGTACTGCCTTGAGCATGCTTTCAGGAGGACCCTCGGGGAGCATGGGGCTTCAGAGCCTCCCCACCTTGTCCTGTGACAGAGGGGAAAGAACGCAGTTCCAGTACAAGACAATTGGGAAATGACTCTAAAGGTGGACCAGCCTGGGTTTGAGTACCAGTCTCACTTGTTAGCTACGTAACCTCAGCAGCACAGTCAGCTTCATAGAGATGCATCTCTTTCTGTCGTTTGCTTCTTGTTTTAGCCACATTTATTCTCTCAGTCCTGAAGACGGAGACTGAGATCAGGTGCTGAGGTCTGATGGGGACCTTCCTGTTATCCTCCCAAGAGACCTGTCTCATCCTTTTCAGAAAGTCATAATCCCATGGTTCCCCCCTCATTACTTCCCAAAGTTCCACCTCCAAATACCATCACAGTGGCAGTTAAGGTCTCAATATATATTTGAGGGGAACACAACACAAGCCTCCAGTCTGAAGTACAAAGATTCCAGAAAATTTGTTTTAAAGTGGTCATGAATAATAATTTTTTTAAACTTCTGCTCTACCCACTTCTGATTCTTTTAACAAGTCTTTATTTAACATTGTTCACTTCCCCTCCCCATCCTAGATCATACACGTCAGGCGAGGCAGCTCAATCACAACTATTCTGTTAGTCACAACCATGGAATCTGCGATGCGCATATGTCTGCTGAGGCACTCTATGTGCTACTGTCTTAGGCCTGAGAAGGGGAAGGAGCAAGGCCTTGAGTTACTATGAATGATCCCTAAGGGTGGAGTCTGTTTTGAGATCCTGGAAGACAGGGATGTAGAGAGTGACCAGGCCCAAGGGTGTCACTGAGCCCTAATTTCTTGCCTCAAGCCAGAGTATAACTTTATCTTAACATGGTACCTTATGAGGATTAAGTAATACTGCCCATCATTCATTCATTCATTCATTCAGTGAAAGTTTGCATTAGGATCAGGTGAGTATCTACCAGAGTTCCTGGCAGAAAACAGTTTCTTAGAATTACATATTTGACCTCTGTGAGACTTGGTTCTCCCTGGGGAGCCATGAGGGTCATGGTCCCTGAGGATTCCCATAGCTCTGACATTTAGCCACACAAACCTCACCCTCTCAGCACAGTGAGGGTCTGGTTCTGGAAACCAGACTTTCTGGCTGAGTGCAGTGCCCTGTACGTGTCCGCAGAGACTGTCTCCTACTCCTGAGCCTGAACTTGCCATCTGGCTAGCTTTTGGGAAAGCCATGCCTGTGTAGAGGCCTGGAGTCAGTTAGCATCAACTGGCATTTATAAGCGACATTTAAAGGTCACCTCAATCGGGGGGAGTTGGGAAGGGAAGGTGTAGCAGCGGATGTGAACTTGGGATGAATCTAATGAGCTTGGGCATGAAGCTTGGAGGCTCAAGTAGGGGCGGGCTTGCCTTCCCATGGGTTGCTGGAGAAGCACAGGGGCTGAGAAATGCCTGGAACAGGCAGGGAGGAGCTATTCAACCTCAAGAGTGAGGGGCCTAGAAGTGAGTAACTTTACCCTCTGCAGCCCAGGCCTATTCAGGCCTCTGTTTGTGCCCTCAAAGAATTATGGATGGAGAGGAAAAGGTTGGTGGAAAAACATGGAACAAATACTCCTAGGTCATTCCCTAGAAATCAGGTCTATTGCCCAAGGGACTAGTTGGCTCCATGGGGGAAGAGGTTCACTGAGGGTCACTGTTCTCGGACGATTAGGACACGTGATCCTATAATCAGACAGCGGACATTTGCCATCATGCAGTGGAGAGACCAGACTTGAACTAGGTTGTCTTGGAAATGGGAAGCTCTTGAAACCATGTAAAGAGCTGACTGGCTGAGAGCGTGGCTGTTCTCAGTCAGAGGAGACAGCCCGGCCAACAGAAGGCAGAAAGGTAGAGCACCGACAAGCTGGAAAGAGCTTTAAAGGTGGTATGGGAAATGCAGGCCTTCTGTCAGCCCTGCCTTTTGATGTTGCCTTTTTCTAAGGACAGTCCTAAAAGGTGATGACATCAAAGTAGCCCTTACTTCCTTCTGCGACCACCTCTGCGTGCTCTGTGCCTCAGGCCCACTGTGCCTTAGGGTCCCGTCTTGACTCCTGCTGGCACCATCTATGTTTCCGAGGGTAATCAGTCCAAGTCTGCTCTGACTGCAGCTGATGGGGCGTGTGGCATGGGTGACAGAGGTCTGTATCACAGGGGTCTCAACTCTAGGGGTGAGTTTTACACTAAATCAGAAAAGATTTATAGAAACGTTCTCCATCTTTCTTATAAAGGCTGAGCCCAGGTACATGTTGCACCTTACATGTTGCATCTCAAACCTGAAGCTTCTCAGCTTCCCAGGTTGCCAGTGGTCAGCAGTGTCCAGCGGAGAGCAACTGCTCACATATTGAAAGAGTCTCAGAAATGGGTAGAAAGCCCTCCAGGTGGTGTGACCCATGGGAAACCCCCTGACCCTCCAGTTTTTCTGTTACCCTCCCCTCCGTCCCCGGTCCAGCTTCACAGACAACGCTGCATCATTTTCATCTCCAAGGCCCACTCTGCTGCCATGTCTGAAGGATCCCCTGATAAAATGCAAACACCCTGGGGAGGGGCTAAAATGCATTAAGCTAAAAGCACATTAAGCTGCTGTCAGTTTTAGCTGGGACATTCTAGCAGGGATGAATTTATCAGGCCTCGTTCAGATGTGACACCTAGTTGAGAGGGATTTGGATTTAGGAGAGAAGGAGTTTGATGGCAGAAAAGAGACAGGCAGGAAGAGGTGGAAGAGGAGATGCTGACTGCCTGGGGAGGCCAGCCTGGTTAGGAAGGCCTTGTGCTGCTGCTGCTGCTGGTGTGTGTGTGTGTGTGTGTGTGTGTGTGTGTGTGTGTGTGTGCCATGGAGGGTAGGAGGGGCAGCCCTCTCACTAATCAAGAAGCATTGTGGACAAAAGCCTGGTGACGACAGGCTGGGGAAGTGACAGAAGGGAGGATGTGAGGCCAGGAGCTTGGCTGGCTCACAGCTGCATGGGGGCAGGCCTCCCACCACACCAGGTGAGCACCCTGGCACTCTTCCTGATTCCAAGCAGCCTGCTTCCTCCCATTAATCCCAATAACTGGTTTCAAGTGAGGAACATTTATTGTGGGTCACACAGCAGATGAAGGCTGGCGATTGCTGTACTGCATCCCAGTGGGGAGCAGCCTCCTGGTGTAAGGAGTTGAGCTCCAGGGTGGGATGTCTGGAAGCAGGATATCTCCAAGCTGAACTCAGATCTTTTCTAGCTGGGGGCCTCAGAACCTTTGAGAGCCAACAGGCCTTATCTTTATCTTCCCCTCACCCCAAACACTATGAGGGAAATGTGTGCCAGTTGATTAGGTTTTCAACAACAAAGGAGGTAACAAATAAGTGCCTGGTTAACCCAGCGACACAAACAAGGACCTGCTTCCAGACCTCATAAAGCCACCTTCCTCATCGCTCAGAGCCAGAGCCACTGCAGTGTTAGAGCCCCGGAACCCACCTACAACTTCAGGGAGTCTCTGGAGGCCTCAAGCCATAAGGTTCGCCCTTCTCTTTGTTGAGGGCTTTCCCTCTGATCTATCTGTGAGTTGCTTAGTGCACCATTATTTTTATAGACTGAACTCCAGAGGGATTTCAGCATAGCTCCCCTTTCACCTCCCTAAAGTATCTCCAATCCTAGGAATTTTCCCTGGGGGGAGAGGATGCAGATTTTTCTCCCACAGAAAGGGGTTAGAGTCTGTCTCCATCTCCATCCTTCCTTGGGGGTATTAACAAAGCACCCACAGTCTGGCCTTCACACCTTTGCTGAACTGCAGAGCATCCGAGACTGTAAGTAGTCAGATCTGCTGTTCAAAGAAGAACCCTGGTTTTTGAAAACTGTAGAGAGAGAAGCCTGGAGGCTGGCATTGAGAACAGCAAAGCAATGAGGACGCTCGCATGGTCCAGCTTCTCCACAACAAGTGCTGTGTCCACATACGTTGCTGACTCTCCTGACAGGCATGAGGTCACTCCTGTGCTCCCAAATGTAGAGAGTTCAACTGGCAAGTGATGGGAACGGGAGTCAGAACCACACTTGATTCTGGAAGTCAGGAATATAAAGGCGAGCAAAGTGGAAGGAGGAGAGAGAAGCGCCTCTGTGCCAGCTCTCTGAGTTCACAGGCGGTGCACATGGGCTGGGTAGAGATTGCTGGGGGTCTTCAGAGAAACGGATGGATAGCTGCAGCTCCCATCATGAATTCAGGCTGGATTCCCACCCCCCACCCCCTCTGCTGGGTGTTCAACAATCCTGCCGTGACATTGACCAGAAATCAAATCATGTGACCTGCACTGTGCCCTTGTTCAGGATACCTCAAGGACTACTTGCAGTGTGGAGGGGACAGCTAAAAAGATGATGGAGCCCAGGTCCCTGAGAGATATTCAGAGAGGGGTCTGGGCTGGTCAACTGGACAACCTGGGCACTACTTCATCCTTGGCCCTATCTGGCTCTGAGGCATGCTCTTACCAGGTCCCAAAAGAGCGAGGAAGGAAGACCTTTTCTGCATGTCTAGGGGAGGAGATCTTTGTTATTCTCCAGGCAGAAGAGTAGGAAACCCCTTGCAATGGCCCTCAAGGACACAGCCCCCACCCCAGAGGGCACACTGGTACCTCCAAGCAGTACCACCCTTAGTACTACAGCTCTCCACATACCCTTCTTCTCCCCTTATGTCTGGAAAATTAAAACAAGAATTCAGTGTGTCATTTACACTCAGTGAATTCAGTTGGTTGTAATGAGCCACCTACACAATTTGAAACATTAAAGAAACACATACAGTCTACAGTTCCTTCTGCAGTGGATATACTGAGGGATAAGGAAAAATTCAGACAATGTTGAATCTGATGGTGGTACTTTTCTTTATGACATACCATGCATGCACCTGTGCAAGCTTTGTCTGGTTCCACCCTCATAAGGCACTGGGTCAACTTTCCCCATTTGACATGTAAGGAAACTGATGTTCAGAATTGTTAAATCTTCTTTCCAGATCATGATGAGCAATTAGTTGTGGCACCAGAGCTGGAAGCAGGGCCTTTGACCTTAGTTTCTTAATCCAAGACATATGTCCTTCAAAAAGCCTCCTGCGCTTGGTCATGCCAGGCTTGTCTGTGTCCCCTTCCTGACCTGTCAGGTGTGATGGAAAATGTTCCCTGTTTCTAGATTTATTCCCACATGGTCTCCAAGCCAAATGGGAACAGGGAAGACTTGTGTCTGTAGCCTCAGTCTACCAGTCTAAGGTCTTGCTGGCATTTGCATGAATGATAATACACAGGGCAGCTCTGTGCCTACCAAGTCACAACTTTCCCATGCCTTGTTTTAAAGTATAGGTTTCAGGTATAGTGTTTATTTTTCAGGTATAGTGAGGTCAGCAGCTCAATGGACAGCTATCATTGAAAAGAGAGTTTGTTATCCTCATAGATCCCAAAAGAAGAAAACTGCCTGGGGAGTCAGTCAGGGGGGGAAGAGGGACAGAGGGAAAGCTGCATGCCTGCAGCAAGACTTGGGTAAGGCAGCAAAGATGTCTGGGTGGGTAGTTTGAGTGATTTTGGTAGTTCTAGTCATAGGGGTTACCCCACTGTCTGGGCCCTGGCCCTGGGAGCACTGGGGCAGGTGTGTTCACCATGGTGAGGGTGACAGGCTGGTCAAGGAGGTGTTTGAAGGCACGTGACTGACTTGGCAGAGGTGCATTTGAAGGGTGTGCTCCTAGCAAATTACTTGTCAAGGGAACCTGCTGGGCTAGGATGGACCGGCTCGCTGGAGTCAGCACAGCCCCAGAAGTTAAAGCCCAGGAAACAGAAAATTGAAGACACAGTAACATAGACCAGGCTCCATGATAGGGCTGCCATTCTTCTTAGAAGCCTGCCTTCTTAGGAGAATCCCACCCAGTTTTAGCTCCACTAAGCTGTTCTTCTCACTGCCTCTCTCAGTCTCAGTCCTAGGCCAAGGTCCCTGGGTAAGCTCCCTGCTTCTCTGGAACAGTGAGACAGTCACCTGCCATCTTGCCCCATCAAGGCATCCAACTCCCTCTTTAGTATGAGCTGGAGACCTAGGACATCTTCATAGTAGCAAGAAGTTTCCTTGGGAATGACACCCCAATAGAGGAAATAAAGGGGTGGAGAAGCCAAAACTATGCAAAAGAAACAAGGCCACCGAGTCATAAGAACAGAATCACCTTACCTCCACCAGGCTGATTATTAACACTCAGAATCCTTATCCATTCATTAGTGTGGTGAGCACTGTCGAGTGACAGGCTAATTACACAGTTCTGGGTAATTAGAAAGTAAATATATGTTAAGAGGACACCACTGTCAAGATAAAAACTGTCTATTAGAAGGCTCTCTTGCATGGCAAGCTTCACCTTCATTTTTTCAACCTGAAGAGATTTTTTTCCATTGTTGCTTTGAGAAAAATCTCCCCTGTTTTACCCTCTAGCAAAGACGTATTCGGCTCCCATTCCGACCCACCTCTCTTGGGCACTGCTCCTTGTGGGTCCAATTTGGAGCTGTGCTTCTACTCTGCTTGGCTCCATGCTGAGTAGAAACAGAGCTTCTACTAAACTCCCTTGCGGATGAGGTTTACATCTCTACATTTGAGAGAAATTCTTGAGTCTCTGGGATTCCATGAAGCAGAGGGCAAACATTGCACCAGTTCAGTTCAGACTGGCTCTGTGAGTATGGAGGATGCTCCAGGAAGACTGGACAATGTAAACGCTGCTGCAGTAGAATCACCCCCTAGAGGCCAAGGGTCTTATGTCACCTTTCCTCCTTCCCGTCAGAGTAAAACTGGGCTCTGCAGGACTTCTTTTGTGCTTTCTCTCCCAGCGTGAGGTGCTTTGCAGCCCCTGGAAGCTGGGGCTCTGACCCTATTGGGAAAGACCCAGGATGAGGTCACAGGTCATCACTCTGCCTCATGCACTTCCTCCCCGCCCATTCAATCCTGCCTGGGTATTTTGAGCAATGACAAAGCAAACGTAGGCTAGACTTATTCTCTACAGTGTATAATGAGTGACCACTGAAGAAGAAACTCGTGGCTTTTTTTTTTTTTTTACAATGTCGTCCATTAGCTGGAAAGTGCTCCTGGCAGTGGAAATGGCTGTGTGTTATTAAGTGACTTAATTTGACTCATTCTAGAAGAAGTTCCTAACCTGATTCTTATCATTCTTATTTTGATACACAATAGGAAATAGTAAATTGTGTTAAGCTCTCAAATATCTACAAACTGTGTGTTGGAAACATGGATACTTGGCTCAAAACCTGAGTTTTGAGCCATTCTTGGGTATTCAAACTCCCTCTCACCTTAGCAAGCATAGGAGAGGTCAGTGAAAGGTCAGGTGGTTTGTAAGTCTCTCCTTTCTTCATTAAATGCATTCATGTCCACCACCCAAACTTTGGGTATCAACTATAAGCCAAGTGCTGATTGGGCATTGAGTGTACAGTGCTAACTAGACCAGTCCCTGCACTTAAGGAGTTTCTGAATGGGATGGAAGAGAGCTGGGTAGTGGGTGGTGGGATGGGTGGTAGACGTACAGAAGTTAGGAGTGTTAAGGATTACTCAATGTCAGTGTCTACGGGGGTGGTGACTGGGGTCAATAACTGATCTTTAGGTGATCATTTCCAGCAGAATCAGGTTTGGTGCCATGCTGGACCCATAGCCACTGCACTGCTATCAGTTGCATCCAAGTCTGAATTCTACATCATGATCACCAATATACCAAGGTGTCCAGGGCTCTGCTGGTGTCCAGAGGCTAGTTGTGAGAGTGCATGGACAGGCGGTGGAAGAGGACAACCATAGGGCACACTGGACTATCTGGGTAATCAGGGGGGTGTGATGGACCTGGGTCAGTCTCTGGGGATGAGGCTGGGAAATTGGATAGATCCATTTAGTCTGTACACTGCTTTCTGAGGCAACCTAGAGGTCTGAAAATGCCTGTGCTTTTCACAGGGACTGCCTGTATCTCAGGACATGCCTGGACAGAATGAGGGGCGGGTATGGGTGGGACAGGATAGAAATGGAGTGACAGCATGCTGGCCAGCTCTTCATACACACGAGGTCTTCTCTGGGGGACCCTGTGTCCCCTCGCACCATGGAGGAAGGCCAGCCTTCTAGTGCCCCTTCCTTGGGGCCTGGCTTCACGTGTCAGCAGAACATGGCAGCGCAGGAGGTCCAGAGTCTCTCCCCCATCAGCTCCCTCCTTAGGGAAGCCTCCTCCCCGTGCACCTGCTTGAGTGCTGTCAGGGGCCCTTACAAATGGGAGCTCTCTCGTCCACAGCCAGCTTCCTGGTGACATCTCCTGACATGGCATTAACGGGGAAAACAACACAATGGATCCCCTGGGCCAAGGGACATTGATTTCTTGTTTAGGCCCCTTAGCTATGCAGCAGCCTCAGCTGTGGCAGGTTTGATTAGGTTTCTCCTCCAGGCTTCCAGCGAGAAGGGAGAGTGTTCAGACTCAAAGGAATTGGGGGAAACTGGTCTAGTGGCTCTAATTCTCTAATCATAGTTTTGAAATGCAAGTGGGTACTGAGTGCAATGAAGGGGTGAAAGGCTATGGGATTGGCTGAGAAGTCACTTCTTTTCTCTGTTTCCCATGAAAAGAGAGCAAGATGTTACAAGCTCTTTCTGGGACAAACACCTGTCAAAACACTGAAGAGGTCCAGCCCAGAGTACCCGTCCCACAAAGAGGGGGCCATCCGCTTTTATCAATAGCTGGTGCCCGACTGGTCCTGTGGGATTGGACGGGACTGTGATAAGAGTCTGCAAACAAATTCACCCATCTGGTGTGGGAGTTTTAAAAGTAACTCAATAATAATTCAAATGTGTTTCTCTGGAAATGCACCCCCAAACTCTCTTGCAGGCCTCCCACTCCAGTGGGGAGCTGGTGGTCAGGGTTTTTACTGGCCCTCAACCTTCAAGGTTGTCGTTATGACCAGGCAGCTCTGATTTTCCACCTTTACTGCTTTTCCTTTAAGAAAAGAAATGCGATGACTAGGAAATACCCATCGGAGCTCCCCACCCAATTAAAACTTTGTAGTTGGGCAAAGCTCAACATGCTCTCCATCAAAAACCTCAATTCCCATGCACTGCATTCCTAGCTCAGGCACCATAAATAACACATTTTCACAAAAGAATCACATTTATATTATCATGAAGAATAGAAAAATAAACACGCCCAATGAAAGATGCTGGTTGTGATCAGCAATGCCATTTTCATTGTAGTTCTCGAACCTCTTAATGCCGCAACACACCACCTCAGCTTCCTAGCTAGACTCTATTTAAATACCTGAGTCTCTATGTGCATGTAGATCTCACTCCCTGAGTCTATGCAGATAGATAGATATATATTATCTCTTTAAAATATTAAAATAAATTACATCTTTGCACAGAATACAGACATTAATTCTGTTTCCAGGAGATTTGTCAAATCAGTGGCCTGTGTTTGCATAACAAGCTCTTTGGTTACACTGCACGGAATATAAATTACCATGTTGTCAGCTCCAGATGAAAATCACTAGATTTTCAGCAGTGTTGCTCCCATTGATTAAGATGAGCTTTATGTTATGTGTCCAGGTAATTTCTGTAGGTAGCTGTGTCCTAAAAATGGTTGTGAGTGCAGGGAAAAGGAAAATTTCAGAAACAACTAGAATGGTAAGAAGCTTTCCTCCTTCTATTTTTTTTTCTTTTTAGAGAACAGAATTCCATTACCTCTTTCTTACATATACACACACTCACACACACATACATCTACACACCCACTTGCACACACACACATATATAATCTCTCCCCACATACAGCTTCTTTTCTGGCTTTTTTGTGGAACTGTAGATTATAGTCTGCTAGATTTGGGACAAAACATTTTTCCCAGTTTTATTAAAAAATAACAAATACATATCCCTGTATACATTTAAGGCATTGCCTATGAAGATTTGGTTTACGTATATGGCAAAATTTTCACCACGTAGGTTCATCTAACATTGATTACCCCACAGAGATTCAATAAAAAGAAAAATAAAAAACTACTCCTTGTGTTGAGAACAATTAGGGATAAAGTATTTTAATCCATCTGTATCATCCTGAGGTTTAAGGCGGGAAAGACTCAAAGCAAGTCTGCAATCTTCAAATTCTTCAGGTGCAGGTTTTGTTCTGTTTCAAGTGTGGTAAGTAAAGCTTCTGCTAATAAATGATGCTACTTGAATGTAGAGTGTGTATCAGACACTGTGCTAGGAGCTCCATGTGTGCACTTACTGGAACAACACCCTACGCAGGCAGCGTTACTCTTCCCTTTAGAGCACAGAAATGTTAGGAAAGTTGCTGAAGACTTGTACACAGGAAGTTTCTCATCTGGAACTTGAACTCAGGCTTTCCACACACTCAGAAAATTGTGCCCTGTTGATACTATGGCATTTCTGGAGGCAGTCAAGGCACTTTGCCCAGAGCTCCAGGAGAGAGACTTGCACGGTAGCTGGTGTCTGGCTGTTCCTGAGGCATTGGATGGGGTGATGATGGAGAGTCCACAAACAAATTCACCCATTTAGTGTGGGAGTTTTAAAAGTAACTAGAATGAATTAGTCACTTTTTACTTTCTTGAGCACCAAACCTTATACTGTGACCTCCTCAGCATTATGACAACTGAAACTGAAAAGACCCCTGGTTAACTGTTCATTCTACACATGGAAACAGTGAGAGGATGGGGTAGACAGAGAAGGAACATGCCCAAGGTGATACATGATCAAACATATATCAAAATTATATCAAAGCATATCAAATATGATACAGTTTGGCAAGAGCTAGGGTTGAAACTTTCCCAGCTTTCTGGCTCCTGCTTAAAGTCTAGAAAGAACTCATATAAGCTGACTTTGGACTGAGAAGAACTGGGCCAGGAGAAGCTTCCAGAACACACTGAATGATGCTGTGGGTTCAAGACTGGACATGGCACTGCCAGCCCAGATTGCTGGAGGCAACAATTCTATAAATTGTGCCATGAGTGAGACAAAAAGCACTTGGTTTATTTACCTTGGCTTCCAGAATGTCATCTCTGTATGTGATTGTAAGGTGCTTTGTTGCAGTTGTGGTATTTCCTCATGAGCATTTAAAAGTGCAAAATACATCTAGGACTGTTTTCACAAAGCTATAAAATTTGTCTCTGCTCTGTTTCCTTTTTGAAATGTTCAGTTCAGTGAGATCGCAGTCCAATGGAGAGGACAAGATAACTCAGATTTCAATCATTCTTTTTCCAGCCTCTGTATCTCTCCCTCCAAATTACATTTATATTGGAAACATTTCTGTCCATAATTTTCATGACAATACATAAAAGTTGTGTCTTGGTTGAGCACACACAGGAAAACTTCCTGGGTTTCTCTTCAGCGTTCATTGCATCCTTTGTTCCACTGAGCCCAATTGTCTCCTAAGTAATAGCAATAGTACCAGCGATCAAAATATGTTGCTTTTATTTTCCCATTTAACAGCAGGACTAGATTGAGCTGACACCATATGAGTCCAAATGGGTCTGAGAAATCCTCAAACAGATGAGTTTTAGGGGTTTTCTGCTACTGACAAATAGCAAAGGTTTTAAAATTAGCAAACTGTGATGCTGCAGACTAGTTGTCTCCAAAATTCATACTTCCCTTTGTGTAGTAATAGAGCCAAATTCTTAATAGGACATGTTGCTTCTCGGGTAAAAGACTACATTTCCCAGCATCCTTTCAACAAATTCTATGAGATGCTGTTCTGGCCAATGAGATGTAAGGGGATGTCTAGTGTGGGACTCTTCCAAGTGTCTTAGAAAGCAGGATAAGTGTCTCTCTTCTTTCAACTCCATTCTGCTCCACAGAGAAGATGGCTGGGATGGTAGCCATCTTGAAAATGAGGATCACATTTTAAAGACAGCAAAACAGAGACCCTGGCTCTGCTATGAGACACCCTGACCACTGTTCCTGGAGTTCTTTTACTTCAGAGACAAGTAAATCTTTATCATGAGCCATCACCGTATCTCAGGTTTTTATTAGTGTAGTCTGGGCCTAATCCTGGCTTCAGATATTGCCTTCTACCAAAATATTAACTTTTAGCTTCAGTTTCCTTAATTATAAAATCTATAGATTTCCAGTTTAGTGTTTTTAGTTGTTCTGAGAATTGAACCTTTAATAGGTGCCATACACATGCAAAGCACATAGCACAGTTTTTGCAATTTTCTTTCCCTTAATGTTTTCAGGGTGCTTCCTGTCCAAATACTAGGTATACACACTGTGCCACAGAATATTTAGAACAATCAGGACACAAATGGTGTGGATGGGGCAAAAATCACAGTTTCCTTGCTCAGTTCAGTTTGATAAAGGTAAAACAATTAGTCAGAGTTTCAGTTTCTGCCTCACTCCACAGTGTTTAGCTTCTATTCTTAGTGGAAGTTGGAGCTCTGTTCCACAGCTGCCTTGTTTACTGAGGAAATAATGGCCTTATTGAATATTTTCTTCAGGTATTACCTCTAAAAAAAAGGTATAGCTTTGCTCTGGTCAACCCTCTAGCAGTGCAGATGTGAAAGACACATCATCTTCACTCCTGGTTGTTTCCCTGAATTTGCATTTTCTCTCCTACTTGGTCTGCTTTTGTTTACCTGAGTAGTTCCCTACTTCCAAGCCTTTTTTTCACTCTCTGACTTTCTGATCACCTCTGGCATAGCTTGTAGTCTCACCAACTAGAGTCACCCTTATTTTCAATTTTCCCCCAACACCTCTGTCCAGTTCCACTCATTTAATGTACATATTATTCTTTCCAGTTCAGATACATTATCATGAAGATGTATATATATGTACTTATATTTATACATGCATATGTACATATATACACAAATACATCTACGTATATATGTAAATCTCATCTGTAATAACTAATAACCTTATCTGGAAAATTCAGTGTAGTTAATATCTTTACCTTAGACAAGTGGCAACTTCAGAGGCACTGGTGTTGGTATAAGATCACACATATCATGCCTGGTGGAACTGGGACCAGAAACTCTTGTCCAGATTTCTAGTCTTATTTTCTTTCATGACACTTGAAGTTTCCTTCCCAAATGTGAAAGCCACTTGTGTAGACTGTCCATCAGGCAGGGCTCACACTTCTATTATGACTGCTGCTGCCTCCTTTAGGTAGAGATTCATTTCGATCCACATATATTTTTGAGAATGAAAGATTTGTCACATTTCCCATTTGAATAACATTTTTATTCTTTCCCAAGCGCTTTCTTGTATATTATCTTATTTGCTATTCACTGTACGTCTATAAGGCAGGTAAGGCTGACAAACTTTCCCCCATTCTCCATCTGCAGAAATGAGTGCCTGAACAATCACAGTGACAGATTTGAGACCACAGGTTAGTGAGAGAATTGACTGTCCTCTGACTGGGGATTTATATTTTTAAGGATGGAAATGTGGAGTCTGCCCTTCTGAATCATTAGACCAAATTCAGTGGTGAGCGCCATATCAGATCCCACAGAAATGATTGCTGGTGGTTCCTATACTTTTTTTAGATATCTTGTAAGAAAAGTCAGGCATTCATGTAACTTTTCTTTGCCACTTTCCATTTTTAGCCTATTACCCATTTCACCCATTACCCATAGGAACACCAACTCTGTGGTATATACATGAATAAGCTCACTAACAAGCAGATGATTGTCAATACAGACTGGCCATGTCTAGTGCTGAAAAGGGTCTTTAGAGAGTCAATACAGCAGATTCTCAGAGGAGAGAGGGACCATTGTGACCTACCCCTTCCAAGGTCATGGGGTTTGCACTTGTCTGGACCTCTAAGGCCTGATGTCAACAGAGGGCCACAGAATGAGACCTGGGCTATATGTGATTGCATGTGACTGTGTGCCACGAACTTGCTGAGTGTCCTTCGGCAAGTCAGTTGGCCTCCTTAGACCTTGGCTTCTGCAGCTTTACTAGGAGAAGGTAGAAGATGTTTGTATCACTTTGCTATGCTAGAGTTATTAGGGCAAAGTACCCAAGACTGGGGCTTAAACAAAGATATATTCTCCCAGTTCTGGAGGTTTGAATTCCAAGATCAAGATGTGGGGAGGGTTGGTTTCCTGTGTTGTCACTGTTCTTCCCTTGTATGTCTATGTCCTAATCCCCTCTTCTTGTAAGGACATGTTGGATTTGGACCCACTCATACATCCTCAATTTTACTTAATTACTTATTTTAAAGACCCTCTCTCCAAACACAAGCACATTCTGAGGTACTGAGGGATTAGCAGGAGGATTTTGAGGGAATGCAAATCAGTCTATAATATACTTAAATTTGGTGAACAGAATTACTCAAGAGGCTTTTAAAAATAAAAAGGTTTTCACCCCCAGATCCCATGCTTCCAAGGAGGATGGAGTTCACGGTTTGAGCTATCTTAAAAGCTCCTGGTGATGAGATGCTAGGTCAGTGTAGTGCCCATGGGCTAGAAGACTCCAGGGATTCTTCATCTCAAGTGCTCCATGTGCTTAAGAAAGAGGTGAGAAGGAGGGAAAGGCATTTATTTATGGAACTGTGTTAGAGTCGAGTGAAGGCACAGGTTGGGAAGAGGACGCCCAAGGGTGTCCCCAAAGGGTTTCCAGATGCCTTTGATGTACAGAGAAGATAAGGCAGGGTGGTAGCTTGTGAGATGGGAAAAGGGCCTCCCCTCTCCAAGTCACCCACAGCCTACTTTTGATTTCTTTCTCTGCAGAGTAACTGACGATCATGAATATAATCTTGCTGAAGATTTCTGAGCTTTGAACTAAAACAAGGGATCCTAGAGAGTGCTAGGAGGGACACTTGTTCCTGGCCAGCGTTTCTCATCCAGGGACCTCAAACTTGCTGACTACAGCAAGGCCTGGGAGGGGCGTGTCCTGTGTTAAAAGGAACATGGGCTGCTGAGGTAGACTAGATGGCTTCAGATTGTTTTTTTTGCCTGCCATTTCCCAGCATGTATTACAGGACAGATAGCCTGGCATTTCAGAGGCTTGGTTTTCTCCTTCAACACAGGATCACAGAGCAACGGTTCTGAGAACTTGAGGAGATTCTGCTTGAAAAGTGCTTCCTTCAATGCCTGCAATTAGTGGCTCTGGAGAATTAGTCACTATTTTCTCTTCTGAAACCAGGTTTCATCTTCTTTTCCCAGTCTGCATGTCATAGTTGATCAAGGGGATTGAGGGAGGAGGGAGGAGGGGAGGAAGAGAGAGAATGAGAGAGCAAGAGGAGTAAGGAGGAGGAGCAAAGGAAAATCAGCATTGCAGCATTACAACCCAGGTCTACAAGAACACATTTGAGGAAGGAGGAGCAGAGCCAAACTGTGAACTATGGGAGCTTGTGGTCATGTTGTGAAGCCAGGTGTCTCTGTAAAGAGTGCATATCCGCTGAGCAGACACCAGGGTGACTGGACTGTCCATCTTCTGTTCTCCTTTTCGTATCACCATTGATCATCAGTGAGAGCAGCTAATATTTGCACTTCCAAATCAGTTTTAAAAACAAATTAATGACTTATTTACAGTGTTAACTTGCAGAGTTAAGAGCTGCCGTTATCATCTCCAGATTTTACATCAGTTCTAGTTCCCAAAGCTCAGAGGTTGCCACAACACCTTGGAAAAGTGGGAAAGTCAATTAGAATCCAAAACTGTTGAGAAGGAGGTGGATGGGAAGGAGTGGAACAGATGAATGTGCTCAGTAGAAAGTGAACAAACAGAATGTTTGAAACAAAATTGTGTACTGGTTTTTCCCGGTGGGCACTGACCATTCTCTGCAACTGGCTCATCATTTCCCTGGGAATCTGCACCCTTCTGGGCACATAGAGCCTAGTGGCATGTGCCTGTCATTACACAGAGCCAATGGACCTGTGCTGAGCTGAGGGAAATGAGGACCAGCCTGACTTAAGAGGGTAGACCTGGGGCCTGGGGTAGAGAGGTGGGTGCTGCTCATGTAGCTCATGTAGCTCCATCACCACAGGATCCACCTAGAAGTGAAGCAGTGTGAAGGAAGGAGATGAACGTGTTTCCTTCCTCCCAGCCCCTCTGTGCCTCGTGAACACTTCAGGAGCCGCAGGGAGCTGGTTACAGTTAATTTTTATTTCTTTTAATTTTATGAGCAGAACCCCTGGGTTGATGACTTGAAAGAAAACGATGATTTGCAGAGTTTTCTTCCCTCGCTGCGCTCTCTTCCTGGTGGTTTACCCGAGGAGAAAGTATCTTCCATGCAAGGTATATTTTCCAGTCAGCACATAGCCCCTGTTATTAATTTGGTTTTATTCATTCATTAACCTCTCTCCTTTAGGGTTTCACACTTTGTTTTGAGGGTACTCCCTTTCTTCTTTCCCTGTATATTTAATCTCATTGTGGATCACGGATTTCAGGCTAAGTTTCAGAGGAGGGGCTATACATCTGGTTGTCCTGTAATTTGCACTGGCTCTTGCTGGACTTTCAGCACTTTGAATGTTCCAGATGTCTTTTGCGCATTTCGTTCCCCCCCCAAGTCTGCAAGCCTTAGTGTCTAGCTCTAATGAACCACTAATATCCTGGCAGGCGAGTGCCCCCTGGTGCAGGTGCCCCCTGACACCTTGTAGGGAGTGAGTGACCTCCCCTCTCTCTCCCTAGAAATACCATTTCCTGCTCCTTCTGCCCCCCCTTGCCTGAATGTTGCAGATAACACTGTGGCTGATTATTAGACACAGCAGTCCCAAGATCTAACTCTGGCTTCATCATGGGGCCAGTGGGCAAAATCAATCACTTTTCCACCACATCACCATGTTTTCCTTTATAAAATAGGGTGGCACCATTTTGCAGGTTGTTGTAGGAAATGAATGAGGGAGAATGTAGAAGAATCGCCCAGTTGGGTCCATGAATGTGTCTGAAATGTTGCTTTGCTGCTCCCGGGGGTGGTAATATCATCCTTACATCTTTCTTCTCTTCTGAAGAAAATACTGGTCAGATAGTCTCCTTTTCCTTTCCTCATTTCACATGTGACTCAACATACAGACCAAAGCCTAGCAAAGGCATACACCTAGGCAGCAGCGTGTAGGGAAAAGCATATAAGAATATCTGAGAGCTGTCTTGTGGAGTTGAACAAGCCTCTCCCCACCTCTTCTAATGAATACGCTTTTCTTCAGGCAGGGCTTTCAGGATGAACCAGAAACATGGTTCCTTATCCCACAGTATTTTTTGTTTTGTTTTGTTTTAATTACTAGTATTGCAGCAGTATTTTTTCTGCTGTTTTTCTTTGCAAATATAACTTATTTCAGTTACATTATGGTTTAAATAGAACTTTGAGTGAAAGCCAAGGAACCTAACCATCATTTTCAATATGGTTTCTATGGGAAAATATAATACTCACTTCCAAACAACCTTCTGAAACATGAGTGTGTGGAACACAGCCTGTTTATGACTTGAAGGTAGTCTCTGAGGTTTTTATTTGCACAAGGCAATTTGGTATTATTTACTATGTTTGTTTTGAGTATGTTAGGTTGGCAGGGCAAGACCCTGTGACTCAGAAAAGTTAGGTCAGTTGAAATAGGTCACATGACAGGGCAGGGCCTGTGACTCTTGACTCTTTAGCCACTGCTTCTACTTTGGCCAGGATACCCTCTATCTTACCATCCACTGGAGAGGACTGTGCTCTATGTGAGCAGGTGCCTTCAGTTCTGTAGAAGGTGTTCAGTTGTGCCTGACTTCCCAGGGTTCTCATCATCCACTTGTCTGTTCTGCTCGTAACATTTCCCCTTTGGGGGACACATGCCTACTGCGATGCCACGAGGAACCCCCTGTGGCTGGAAGTCTGCATGAATGGAGAGAGGTGATTACCACCACCTACTACATTACTGGATGATGCAAGTACCAAGCCATGTTGGTTCATATATTCAATGTCTACTCGCCAAGGGTCTGTTTCATTAGTTGTGTTGTGCTGAGCAGCACAGTAGTAAGCAAAGTCAGAGGATGCTTCCTCAGAATTTGCAGTTCAGTGGAACAAAATATACCTTGTGCTACCACAAGAGCATGCTGGTGGAAACAGGTAGCTAGCATGGTATGAAGAGTGTGCAGTCAGAATCTCTCCTTTGATATTCATGATTTCCACTTAAAAATACTAGTCAGAAGGACACAATATGCCCAAAACTGTGTTGGGCCCTACACTTGGCAATGATGTTATCATCTTGACCCTCAAAGTTTTAATTAACTTGACTCATAATTAAGTAAGAAGGGCAATTAACTTTTGCGTCATAATACACAGTCCCAAAACTTTATGACTTAAAACAGCAAACATTTGTTATTACATATAATTATCTGGGTTGGTTAAATGATATTTTTAGTCTTCACTGACTAGCTGCCTATCTCCGTGGTTAGCAGGCAGCATGCTAGCATGGAGCCTCTAGGCTCACTCACAGATCAGGGAGCCTGGCTGTTCTGGGGGGGGGCCCAGACAGGTAGCTTTTCTCTAAGCCCTATCAGAGTGTTTGTATTCCTCAGGAGACTGGACTCTTTACCTGGAGACACTGCAAACCACATGCACAAGAACTTTTGAAGTTTGAGTTTGCAGAGTATATGTGATCCGCATGAACATCAAAGCAAGTCATATGGTTAAGTCCTATATCTCAAGGGGTGAATACAGGGAGGTGTACTCTACCATGGACATATGGATGAAAATGTTAGTATACTGAGATGCATGGAGAGAGGAACACACAGGGAGAGGGGGTGGACGGGAGGGAGGGAGAGAGAGAAAGAGAGAGAAAGAGAGAGACTCCCCATTGGGACCACAGAGGTAGAGAGATTATAAGGGACAATCAGGAGAGGCTTCCATGCATATGTAAATTTCTGTCTGCTGGGTGAGAAAGGATGGAGAAAAGAGGATGGGAGACAGGGCACTGAGCATGCTGATGATGGATCTCAGCGATGAGGGTGAATGTGATCACCATAGACCGTCTAGGGAAGGTGAATCATTTTGGCTTGACTAGTCATGCCCCAGAAAATTACTCTCTGCTTTTATAGAAACTATGTTCTTAGAAATAACCAGTCAGCCACTCTGTAATTCTTAGTTTTTCAGCATTTCTAATGCAATGCCACAGTAAATCTGTATAATCAGTGCCCTTACTAGGAAACTCAAATTAAAAAAAAAAAGAAGAGCATCTGATAAAGTTCCCTTTCTTGTTTCTTAATAACATCTTAGGAAAATACCAAGATTTCCAGTTCAATTTTAAAAACTTAGCTTACAAATAAATGCAAGGATAATACAATATTAAGCAATCTTTTCTATAATAGCATTGCCATAGTATCTGACATCATATTTTACAACTCTTTGTTCTATTTGTTCATTGGCTATTTGTTCATCAATAAATTTTCTAGGTCATATTGAACTCTTTGAGGGCAGGGACAAATTTTAAACATTTATTCTTTTTTCCTAGCACTTAAAATCATTCATTAAATTTATTAGACACTCAACACCTAGTAACTGAATGAACTAATGAATATAACTTTTAATACTTATGTGTACATAAACTATTATAAAATGTAAAAAATAAAAGAATACTATCAAAAAGGCATTTGGAATTCAAGTTTCATTCCAGATAGAAATGTTTACATGGTAGACTATACATATATTTTCTGAATTCGATAAAATATGTAAATTCTGTATTCCCAAGTAAGGATTATGCATAACATTTTGCATATAATAAGTAATCACATTAAAGTTAACAAGAAAAGAAAGTCCATTGGACTTTCCATTGGAGGTACTTGCCTATGTAATTATATAAGTAAAAGAAATGTGGTGTAAAAGTTGCAAAAGAGGAAGTCAAATTATTAGTAATTGCATATTGTATGGGAACACAAAATGGATCAAATTAAAATAGTTATAAGCTATAAAAACTATAAAAACAATTTGGTAAGGAGATCTGTATAATACAATATTCAGATAAGAGAAGCCTTCATATATACAAATAACTTTAGAATTATAATAGTAAATAATAAGATACAGATATAAATATAATGCAAACCTACAATAATCTGAAGAGTGTAGTACTGGCATATGACTAGAAAGATCAATGAATTACATGATAGATTCAACAGTAATCCCAAATGCAGAGGGGGGACAAATGAGCCATACATAGTTAGACACACTGGGAATTTACTATATATATTCTACCTTGACCTTTGGTCCCTATAGTCAGTTTTCTACATTCATACTTTAACTAGTGGAGGTTGCTGCCTCTCTTTTTGCATCTGAAGTAGTGGCATAAAGTAAATCCTTCAGTAAATAATGTTGGGACAGCTATATAGTTATCCAGAAAACTGTAGCCTGCTTTCAAAATCAACCTTTTCTCGAAAATAAATTCCAATGAACCAAAGATGTACCGAAGAAAATATCAGCATTATTTAAAAGAGTTTTTATTGTAGTAATCTCAATGTGGAAGTATTTTAGAGTTTGACAAAAACTCAGTAGACTTAAAAAGAAAGGATTGAAAAATTGGATTATACAAATATAACTGCTTATTTTGGAAAAATACAACAAATTTTAAAAAGGAGTGATAGAGAAGAAAATATTTGTAACACATCTCAAAGATAATGTGCCCAATCATTATTAAGAAAAAAACTCTAGTAGTCTGAGTCAAACACAATAGAAAAGCATGAAAATTTCACATAATAGGAAATGCAAATAATGCAAAAATACAGAAACATGTTGAATATTACACATAAGGAGAACAATTAAATTCTGCTATCTATCAGATTGACAGAAATAACAAAGTTGGATGACACAGTTATTCTGAGCAGGTTTTGAGGAAGAGGAATTCATAATTATTACTGATGGGAATATAATTCATATTCTCGCTACCAAAATTCCAGGTGTATGTCCTTTGCTTCCACATCCAGGAATTTATCCTATGACTGCACTTGCATGTAGTGCATCACTGCATGTAATAAGAAAATATTGTGGATAACTCAAATGTCTAACAATAGGTACCTAGATACATAATGAAGATCATACAGTAGGATAAACTGTATCTGTTCAGACAACCATGGAAACTTTCCAGTACTGGTAGGGGGGTGCTTCGTGTAAACATTAGAACATAGCGTGTATAGCAGACAACAAGCTATATGAGAAAAAGAGGGATTTTCAATCTATCATTTCTTTGTAATCTATTAATCTATTTTTCTTTCATCTATTATCCATCTGTCATTCCATCCATCCATCCATCCATCCATCCATCCATCCATCCATCCATCCATCCATCCATCCATCCATCCATCCATCCATCCATCCATCCATCCATATATTCTACTTGCCTATAAATGCATAGAATTTCTGTATGTAGGGTGAATGGAGTGGTCAGGCTGTTTTTCTCCATTAACCTCTATGACAAGCACCTATGGTATTGCACTCTCCCCATGGTTGTGTATGCACATGCGGGTATGCACATGTGCACATGTGCATATGACTGAGCACAGCTGGGCCTGGGAAGAAAAGATAAAAGGTTGGCATTATCCTAGGGGTGAGGGAGGATGTGGAAAGAGGGAATGAGAGAAAGCAAAAAAGAGGAGAGCACTAGAGAACACCAGAGAGGGATCCAAAGAATGAGCTGGTGGAGCTGGAGGGTTCACCTGCTTCCCAGCCCCCAGGATCCAGTTACATCTGGTCCTGGTGTAACTGCTAAAACCAATAAAGAACCTACCCAAATTGGGATGCCTAGACTACCGTTGACATCATGAACAGGATGTTAGCTTTACACGGTAGGAAGAGACATATAAATAGGTGAAAGTAGTTGTTTAGGGGAAGAGAAACTGAAAACTTGGATGCTCACTTTCATATTTTATTCCTTTGGAATTTTAAAAGCTGATATAAAATGCTTTTTATGTCTATATATGAATATCTGACACTGACCACACTATAAATCCTCATGAAGTAGAATAATGCTTATTTCTACTGATGATGAATATGTTTAGATTTAAAAACTGATCAGAGGGAATTCTGTACCAGAAGTAAAGAAAAGCAAAAAGGCAGAGTGAGTGAATGCTAAAATGAAAACCTCTATTACTGTAAGAGTTAGCCGGGCATGGTGGCTCGTGCCTGTAAGCTTCAGCATATTAAGCGGCAGGGGCTAGGGATTGTGGTTTGAGTCCCGCTAGCGGCAACACAGTGAGACCTAGTCCCAAAAAATAGCTGGGCGTAGTTGCACATGCCTGTAATCCCAGCTACCTGGGAAGCTGAGGCTGGGAATTGCTTGAGTCTGTGGTACCCCGGGCAACATGAGCCTGCGGTTCCATGGGGAAAAATAGTGAGACCAAAGTCACAAAAAAAAAAAAAAAAAAAAGAGTTGACATGGAGGTACAGATATTGCTTCAAGATTCTGATTTTGTATCTTTTGGCTACCTACCCAGAACTGCTAGACTATTTATTAGTTCTATATTTTCTGCACCCTGGATTTTATGTAAGCATGCTTCCCAAAACATAGATTCAGATATGCCCCAGATGTCCATCAACAGATGAATGGGCAAAATTATTCAGTTTTAAAAAAGAAATCCTGCCATTTGTGACAACATGGATGAACCTCAAGGATATTTTGTTAAGCAAAATAAGCCAGACTTAGAAGAACAAATACTGCATGAATCTGTTGATAAGAGGTATTTAAAATAGTCACATGCATAGAAGCAGAGACTTGAATGATGGTTGCTGAGAGTGAGGGCAGGGGGAGTAAGTGGGAAAATGTGTTTCAGTGGGTATAAAGTTCCTATTATGCAAGATAAATTCTAGTATAAATAAAGTCTGCTATGCAATATTGTACAAACAGTTAACAATATGCTACTACATACTTTATTTTATCTCAAGACAATAGATTTCATGTTAATTGTACTTTAAAAACACCAAAAAAAAAGAACACTAGGGAATTTCTGGAGGTGATTGCTACATTTAGTGCCTTTCTGTGTTGATATTATCATAGATGTATCTGTCTATCCAAACTCACCAAAATATATACATTGACTATGTCCAATCTTT
This sequence comes from Uropsilus gracilis, assembly GCA_004024945.1. NCBI lineage: Eukaryota > Metazoa > Chordata > Mammalia > Eulipotyphla > Talpidae > Uropsilus > Uropsilus gracilis. The sequence goes on along the minus strand of PVHY01014627.1, from coordinate 6,142 downwards.
TGCATATCAATTATCTTAAAGGAAGCAAAAAAGGGACATCTCTCTAATAACGTGTCAAAAATTTAAAAAGAAATTGAACATACTGTCTTATTTTTATAAGACAAAAACAAAAAAAATGATCTCAGTAAAATAGAAATAACCTTCTAAGGTGAAGTATAGGTCATTTTAGTGGCAAAGATGAAGGAACATGGGGGGAGAGAGGGAGCCAGAAAGAGGGAATACTGTGTCTTCTTCTCCTAGGGATACTATCATGTGAGGGGCCCACTTTCATGAACTCTTCCAAACCTAAAGACTTCCTCTAAGTCCCATCTCTAAATACCTTCACATTGAGGTCTGGGGTTTTAGAATATGAATCTGGAGGATATACACTGCCTAATGCATAACAGCATGTTATCCTCACAGTAACTGTAACAGACATTTACTATGGGCTCCTCTACGCAGGTGAAGACAATAAAGTCTCAGAAGGTGACACAACATGGTGGAAGTTATACAGCCGGTGGAGAAGCAGAGTTAGGATGTGGTGACCCCCCCCCCCCCAGGTTTTGCTTTCAGATCGCTGTGCTGTCTCCACTGGAGATGCTCTGTGGCACAGTGAATGGTACCAGGAACTCCCCCTGATGCCTAGCCCCTCACTGGAGGGCAAGAAAAGGCTAACACATACCTCACTACACTGGTAATTCTGAACCTTCTGAGTCTGGGCATGGGAAGGATCTGGTTCCAGTCACTGGACACTCTCTGTAAAGGATTTTGCTCTTGGTATATTTTTGTTGTCAGCTTTGAGAACTCATTGCATGTTCAGAGGCACCAGAAAATATCTATCCACTATCCTGTGTAGGGTAAATAGGTTGGTCAGACTTTACCCTCCATTAGCTTCTATGAGTAGCACCTGTGGTATTGTACGCTCCGCTCGGTTGCATGTGCACCTGGGCCCAGTGGGTGTGCGCATGTGTGAGTGGGCACACCTGGACTTTGGAGGCAAGGCTAAAAGGTACCCCAGGGTGAGAGAGGAGTGAGCATGGGAAAGGAGAATGCAAAGAAAATGCCAGAGAGAGCAAGAGGTCAGAGAAAAAGCCTCCTGGGAGGCCGGGGGGGGGGATCACCTGCCCCCCAGGCCCCATGGTCATGGTCCTGCCATGCCTAGTGAGTCTGTCTACCTGCTAGAGCCAATAAAGACCCTACCCAGGTTGACCTGCCTATGTGCTCCAGCTGGGGTCACGAACAGGATATACTGAATCCTTTTACATTTGTACAGAAGAGCAAGAAAGGCAGAAAATTAAACTCTAAGAACTGGTACTTCCTACTTTAAGGAAGGGAGATAGACAGTGAATCAACTTGTCAAGGTCAGCAGTTGTCATCACATGCCATTCTCTTGCTCGAGGACCCTGAAATCCCTTCACCACCACCATGAAGTCCAGACTCTGAATTTGGCTTCACTCTATTTTCTCCAAACATTGTCTGTTTCATTCCCATGTGCTAAGTGCAGTTCTACTCACCATCAAAATCACCATCTCTGCTTTAGGGCTACTTCAAATGCAATAGACTTTAGGGCTATTGCATTTTTTGCTTTAGTAAATGTGAAATGCAATAATAAATGTGAAAATTTCCATGCAGAGCAACATCACCAGCAAAACATTAGCCCAGGTGACATGTGACTCAGTTCACAAGTGACTTCTCATGCATCCCTCTGAGCTGAGACTTGCCTTTCCACCTGGTAACAAGGATGCTGAGACTAGGGAAGTGTTTTCCTGGGCTTGCTTGACCAACCAGCTGTCCTGGTCACATTCAGGGCTTCAGACCCTAGATCCTATGCTCCCCCTTTTTGTTTTTGGAGAAGAAGCCTCAGCAACAGCAGACAATAATCATCTCTCCCTTTGGAGTGACCCAGAATCTTCTGGAATTGATCAAATCTTTGGATGGGGCTGAATACCAGGCCAGGAATGCCTCTTTCATGAACCCAGTGTTGGAAGCTTGAGACTCCTTGGGTTTTTGATCAGGGAACTTTTAAATTTCTACTGATGAATCTAATGAGCAGCAAATGGAAAGCTGAGAAGGGGGCAGGGTAGAACCTCTTGGTTTCACAATACCAGCAGGATAAAAGCTTGTCAGATACTTAATCACTACTTTTAAACAGTTACCAAACAAGTACACCATTAGATTAGGTTTCCCCAGGTCTCAGAAAACAACAGCAGTATCAGCAAACATTATTTGGCTAATCACTTTACATGGATTATCTCAATTAATCCTCACAACAACACTGTTGGGTAGGTGTTGATATTAGGCACACTTTGCCCAAGAAAAAGGTGCCATTTATCTAACATGCCACCATCCTTTAATCACTCAGTCTCTATCCTGGTGAAAATAAATTTGGATGTGTTCATCTCACTGTGAACTGCTGTGTTTTATGTAGGGAGGTGAGAATTTGAAATAATGCAAAAGTCACTGAACTCCAGCTTTGGACAGTGGTCTTCAGACTCACCTATATTTGTAACTTCTGTAGAATGCCCAGTGTAGTCAAACCAAAAGTTGGGGGCTCCCTGGTGCATTCTCAGGCAGGAAGGGGGCCGGTGAGAACAATCCTTCCGCCTGGGAACTTTCCTGCTCTGAAGAGAGTTCAAACCACCTCAACACCAATACCCCTCTCCTGCTCTTTACCTCATGACTGGATGTGAGAGCAGTGCCTGCAGATGAGATCCCTCTGCCAAGCTCTGTTTGCATATGTGTGAGACTTGCCTTCCTGACCGTGCACTGTGGGACGCTGGATGTGCTGAATTCTTCCTACCAGCTGCTGAGAGCTAATTGTGACAACTCGGAAATTACTAAAAATACGACAATACAAACAAAAAAGCAAATGAAATATATTAAAAATAAAGGTAACAAGCACAACACAGTAGTTAAATACCAAGCAGCTCATCACTGGAAACATTATTACCCTTGATAAGAGAAGATGACATGTTTGGCAAGAACAAGCAAAGTGGAGAGGCAAGCCCAGTTGAGAGAATCTATTCCAAGCTGAGCTGCTCACCCCTAAAAGCAGGACTGTTTGGGCCCCATCCAGTTCATGGGTTTGGCAAGGAGGCTATGCATAGGGGCAGTGACTGAGAAAGGTGGTTGGTGGGAGTTACTGTCTGGTGGAAAAACCAAAAGGCATGAGGATAGCGGAGGTATCTGATACTATCCTATATGCTCTTAAAGGCAGTTGCCAGTGACCAAGGACAGATAGTAGAGGATAAGCCCTCCTGCTCCAAAGAAGCATCCACTCATTTCCTATGGCATCTCTGCATCCATCCCCTGAAAGACAAGACTCAGGGCCACAGAGCCTCAGTCCAGGGGAAATTCACACTCAAGGCTGAGCAGGCCACCCTTCTGCTCTTGCATTAAAGAACAGGAGCAAGTGGTGACTATCTCCAGAAGCCATGGAATGTCAGAAGGGAGAGAGGTGGTACTTGGTACTTCTTCACAGAAAAGCTCCAGATCCATAAATATATCCACTGGAATGCAGGACAAAACATAATGTATAAAAGATTGAATGGAAGATATATTATGCTATTGCATAGCAATCCTGTCTGCAGGAATTTATAGCTTCGATATATTCCCCATTAAAAGTGGTTCAGCTAGCTGGTAGAGAAGCTCAATTCATCTTGTATCTGTTGCAAACCATCAATATTATGGTTTACCCATTTAAACTGGAAATGGGACCAAATATTTGGGCTATTTATAATAAAAATATGAAAATCTTTGTATTGGTGTTCATCTCCTAACTTCTCCAGTTTAATCACAAGTCTGTTTACATAGAGCTCAGAGATAATTTCTCACCTGTGAAATCACAAGGATCCAAGAGGCAGGAACAAGGAGAAAAACTGGATCACAGATTCCTTTTCTTAAGGAGCGAGACAGGGCCCCTGCCTGTCTTGCACTCTCTGTGGGAAGGTGAGGCTTGATGTGCCTCTGCACATCTTCAGGAAACCATGTGATGAAGGGAGAGAGGGAGAAAGAGAAAGAGGGAAGAGTTAAGAGGTGGGCCGTCCACAAGTGACCAAGCACAGCTGACTGAAGGTAGTGAATTCCCCACCTTCAGGGCTGAGCTTGTGTTCACAGGAAAGTGCCAGATGCAGGGTCTGTCAGTGCCCTGGGCCTGATAGGGATGGTGTTGGTGGCCTGGAACCTGACCGACGGGCATGGTGCACAGTGTTCTCTCAGTGGAGGCATTACTCTCCTGCCTAGGGAATGATGTCATGAGTCCTATGCAGGGAAACCTGCTTAACCTATTTGCAAACTGTCCCTCACCTTTGCTCTCCATCCTCTGTCCCTGACATGTCTACCGCTCACTTTAGCCACAGTATCACCATGTAGTTCCTGGGTTCCTCTGATGGATCACCCCAGTCTCAGGAGTCCTGACTGAACACTTGACATCCAGGGAACCCACAGCTGAAGCAGATTCCATGGCCAGTTAGGTCACCCGGGCTCCTCAAAACACCCTCACCTTGCCCCAGATTGGGCAGGGGAGGGAAGGCAACCTCTTCACTCACACCTGCTGTGGGTCTCCTCCAGCTGACTGCTCCTCTATGCTGGGCTCACCAGGAGCAATGATCCCTTCATTGCCCATCTGGGCAGTGTCCACTGCCAATGGGCTCTTGTCAGACACTGTTGGCAGAGGACACTTCTGTGGCCTCATTATCCACACAGTACCCCAAGGTAGGGAAGAGCACTTGCTCCCCTGTGCCTCGGCCTCTGAGATATGCAGAGTGTCACTTTGTCCTATCCCTGAGTACTCCAGTTCCCTGGGCTGTACTTTAAAAGTCTAGCACCCTCACTATCTCCTACTAATCTGGGAGATTGATCGCATACAGTCATCACCATCTTAGAGTGTCACCACGTGACGGCAGGGCGAGGGGAAACTCAGCAAATGAACAATGAGGCAGGACCATGGGCAGCCTGGATGAGAGCTGTTGGAAAATGGAGAGTCCAAACCAGCAGGCAGACTCGGTGCCATGTTCCCTGATGCAGTGCTGAACCCAGGACAGGTTTTAGTGCCTGCCCTGCGTAAGCACCCCTGCCAACAGTCCCTTCACCTCTGAGTCTCACTCTCCACACCTTCTAGATAGTGGGGCCACACTGGCTGTCATGTTTCCTCACAGGGAAGAGGACCCGAAACCACCATGACTTTCTTTTATCCCAGCTATCTCCTGGTGGTGAGATTAGGGGGACGATGCCTCTTCATGTGCGACTAACCTGCTTTGAGTTCAGCTTTCTCAGGAGCCATTTTCCTTGAACTCTGACCCCTGCTCCCTTGCAGTAGCTACTAGGTTGTGCCCCCAGCTGGAGCGAGCCCTTGGCAGCCTGTGACCCTCTCTCTGAGGCTTTCCCTCCTCCTAGGCAGAGCCATGGCAGCCCAGAGACTTGGGGCTTGAAGCTCTGCTGTGCTGTCTGCTCTCTTGCGAAGGCAAAGTGAGCAGGAGACCCTGCTTGGTAACAGATCTTTGACCAACACAGCCTGACATCAATAAGCCGATATGCTGGCCAGCCCTGGCTGCCCTCCTCAGTCATCAGACCAGGAGGTGGGAGTCAACATCCCCCAGAGCTGAGCATGCACCAACCTGGCAGGCAAGTTGGAAGGATTACAGAGTGCCCAGAACAATCCCTTCACCAGTGGCGGCCATCCTTTAAATGCAAAGCGGTCTGCCTTTCTGAACAGCGGCCTGTGCACAGAGCTCCAAGTTCTGAGCTTCAATTGCCACCATTCTTTATTTCCTAAAGTGGTTTTCATTGAAGAGCACACAACAGATTATTCTATACATAATACATAAGTAGCGTTTGTTGAGGGACTAGTTTGTGTGTGATTTTACAGATGACAGAACTGAAGTCCAGAGGGGGGGTGTCACTTTCCTAAGGCCATAAGCCTAGAAAGAGACTGAACCCAGCCTCACATTGCCCCCTAAATGTCTTGGTGTCCCACCTACTATGTCCTAAGGACTTGGTGGCTCAGAGGGATTACTTAAGATGCTCTAGTCTTTTGAAATAACAAGTGGTAGAGATAGCACTTGAACTCCAAAGCTTAACCCCACCTGATGCCAGGTTTCCATCTTAGACTGTGGCCTACAAGCAGACACAGCCTGAGGCCCATCACCCCCCCCCAGGGTCACCC
>PVHY01014626.1:0-38019 GCA_004024945.1 Uropsilus gracilis | reverse complement strand
AAAAAAAAAATGAGAACATAACCTGTGTAGGATAACTGGAAAAGACCTCAATTACCATTTGATCTGCAACTTGAAGTTTATAGAAAATACAACAGAGAAAATTATGATATTGATATCAATATTGATATAATAAATAAATATTTATGAAGCCCAAGAAGTTCACTGGATCTGCAATATCAAGTGTTTGAATAGGAAGTGGTGGAATATGAGGCCACAACTAAGAAACATACTTAGGAATTTGGAATTGACCACTTAAGCAAGTCCCTGATTACATGCATAATTTAAGAGGGTCATTTTGTAGCTCCATTAGAGACAGACATTGTGTAGTTTATGTTGGAAGAGTTCATACATCAGAAGCAGCTGTGCAGTCCAATATCAGTTCTTTATTGGTTTATTGAGTCACTTTCCCAATTTATTAACAGCATGACATTCATTTGCCTGGAAATACTTTCAAAAGAGAGAAGCAGAAACTCCAGAAATTTCTGATTTCATCTTTCCTGTTTATTTCAGAAGACAGCAAGTTGTTGAGAACAGAGACAATCTTATTACACCCCAAACATCCAACTCAGGCTTAGGCCACTTGAGGCCTCAGCAAATGTCTAGTAAATGACATATGGAGAAGATGCATTACTTTTGAAAACAAAGTATAAGGAGCAATAGCAAAGCAAGCCAGTTATAGTACGAGGAAGGACAATGAGAGAGATTGCTCAGCCAGTGGCTGAGAGGGCTGATTGGAAGCATGTACCAAACAGCAACTTTATAGTCCCCCACAAGTCCTTTTATCGGTTCCAGACAAGAGTAAGATGTGGCTCAGGTAAAATCAGATTAAAACATTAGTTCCTGTGGGATTGGGGGAAGGAGATTCACTTATTAACTTGCTATAATCTCCTAAGGAAGGTCTCTTAGGGCAAATATTGGAGGAGTGGTGACACGGCTGCCCACCACCGGAGGTCAATCATGCCATTTCCATTTTCAGTGTTCTGAAGACAGATAAGAGTGGAATGAAGTTTTTCATCCACAGCATGAGTCCTGACCAGTCTTAGCTCGCAGCCTCTTGCATAAAGGTAGATCCCTATTGGCCAGAGTCAATCAGCATTTGTATTCCCCTGGTCATGCCAATTAGTTCAGAAACAGTTAAAATACCCAAGCAGAGTTACCACACGCAATGATGTATTTGCTGGGGATTCTGATCTTAAAGCTGGAGTTAAGAGACTGGAAATTCTATGATTGTGAACAAAACCTGAGAATGGAGCTATTAGCAGGAACCAGTCAGAACATGGAGCAGACCCCTGTAGGCACAATTTGAGCCACATCAACCACTGAAGAACTCATCTACCTCAGCCAAAAACTGCTTTATTTAAGTTAGTCTAAGATATTTTCTGTCACTTGCAACCTAGAACTCACAACCAGTAGACAGCATATTGGGGGGAAACTGATAAGACAAATTCAATATCCTCTCCCTCTGCTCATTAAGAAATGTGTCTCTGTAGCTATTTTTCCCAAGAAACCATGACTGGAGGACAGTTTTCTAGTCTTTTTTATGAAACTACACAGAACAGAATACATTTTCCGGACCACCCTCATGTTCCCACTATACCACAAGGCTTCATGGGCACCACCCTATCTCAAATTGTAGGCATCTTTGGGCTTGTCTTTATGTCTTAATGGACTGGTTTCAAGTAAGGGAGAGTAAAATCTTGCTTATCATTGACTCTTCCACAGCCCCAAGCACTGCTCCTGCCATGTAGCCCTTGCTCAATAAATGTTTGATAAAGTAATTTGCATTCAATAAATTCAAGTCCAATATCCTTCCAGGTATACAAAATTGAATTTTGAAGTGCTATGGTAGTGCTGCAATTTCAAAAGTTAGTAGAAATAAATATGAAATTAGTGAAAACATTTCCTTCCAAATCATTCATAGATTTTTGTAAGACCACTCGTCCCAAGGGGAATAGAACTCATCACATATTTTGAAAGGGAAAGTTAGTATTTGTCTATTTTTTTAAAGATCTAGGCAATTGAGGATAATGCTTTAATTCTATTTTTGTAAAGCTACAAAATCCTAAGTTGTCAGGAGTGAAATACAAATCTGAGCACAGAAACTCAAAAATATTGTATGAACTTCTTCTAAAATAATAATATGTTATATCTGATTCAAAAGACAGAAAAAAAAACACCTATTGAATGAATATAATTTGCCTCCTCGCCCATTATCATTTTAGTTGTTCGGGGGAATCACATCAATTAATTGTCTGTCTTCTCATTGTTATCATGGAAATCTAGCACTTTACACACTGACTGAAGATTTTCATTGCCAGAGAATAGTCATTGAACTAAATGACAGGAAAGAAGCTGATTTTCCTGATTACTTGCTGTATGTCAAGATAAAAATATCTTTTTGAAGATATTTTAATTTTTATACCACTAATCCTTATGGTAATTCATTTATTCATTTATCCATCACTTACTAAGTAGTATTAATGGCCTACTATGTGGTAGGCTAATGAGTAGTAGAATCAGATTGCATTCCAGGACTCCAGATGCCTAGAAATTATCATTCCCTCCAAGGTCACCTATTGAATACCTGCCCTTGAACAAGAGAAAGGATAGAGATGATCTTAAGCACAAAAGAAATCCTTGCGTTGGCAGACTAAGCTATGTTAGTGATTATTATTAATTGGGAAAAGACTGATAGTTCTGAAGCCCAAATTCTATAATTCTTCATTTCCTCTTCAATCTATTCTCAGATCTCTATAGCAGTAAGTTAGCTAGACCTCTGAGTACTTGTGTATGTGGTTTTTAGCTTCTCACGTAATACCTGCCACCTTTTAAAACCAGAAAATAATTTTCACTTGCTCTCTTGATTACTGTAAGTCAGCATCAGAAGTGTAAATATTTCCAAAAATAGTAACTATTATCTTCTGAGTGTTTGTGATATACTAGAAACATGCAGATTTTTTTGTGGGTATCATCTCATTTAATCTTCATTAATCTTTGTAAGATCAATACTATCAGTCATCATTCCGTTGATTTTGATCCCACCTCTTTGACCTCACTCAGTCTTTATAACCACTTCATGATCCTTTCCATAATTTCCTTTTAAGCTCCTCTCCAAATGTTCTCACACTGACAACCAGAGTGATAAGATTAGATACCAATTTTGATTTCCTACAACCTTTTATAGGCAGGCTTTCTGAGAAGGGAGTTGGAAATGAGAAGACAGATTATCATATAATCTCAGCACTACCTTCACCAACAGAGCATGCTACAGAGACACTTGAGTTTCAACTGAGCCAACAGCCATATCTTAGAAAGACTCAACAGCAGAAGAGTTGAATTCCATGCCATCTAGAATTTATTTCTGGAGATTATCATAATGCATGGGTAAGGGGGGTTGCATAGACCTGTATTTACAGGATGTCAGTATAAATATAAAGGTTGGAGGAATGGGGATCTGTCTGTTTCATTTATCTTGAAGGGTTCTCACCAGCTGAAGGACTTGGTGTTGTTTACATTCACAGGAGTAGGGTTAAGGGGGAAAAAGCAAAAGCAGACTAAATTCATTCCAAAATACTGTTTTATTTTCAAGGCCATCTGTGCACAGATATACCCTGGAGGCAATAAAAAGCTTCATTATTCTTCATTATTGTCCTGAAAGAGCACTCTGGCTTAATAAGGGAGTGCTGATTTTATAAATGGGAAGAAACAACAGTTCCCTGGAATGGCAAATTAACTTGCTTCTGCTAAATAAATGGATTTTCTCTCCAAGTAAACTTTACTCAAGTGATTCAGTATCTTATTTTTACAAGTTACTAATATTCTAACACCACAAAGTTTTGTATCTGGGAATGCTTTGCCTTTTACAGCTAAGGTTAAGTTTGTTTTACACACTTCTTTAAAATCCTTTTTGATTAGCTTTTTGATTGTGTGAATTTTTCAGGACAAGGCAGTCATTAAGTGAATGGAGTAGGGAGTTGTTCCCATGGATTTAGGAGAACACAGATACTTCAGCTCTCCTTTAAAAGAGATGACCCCTGAGAGGCCTTCTGGAAGGTTCACCAAAGCACCCTAACTCCACATGCCCTGCCAGAGAAAATCAAAGGGAGAAACTTAGGGTAAGATTTTCCTTAGTTTTGTACTAGACACCCAATACTCAACTTCAACTTTGCAAGGCAGATTTTTGTTTTTGTTTTTGTTTTGTTTTAACATTCTCCTCCCCTCACATCTTGATCTCAGAAACCTGACTTCATTGATGAGTATTCACTATTTTCTGTTGGTTTTTTGCTTTGTCAAATCATCTGTCATGTAAATGTCCAATATTCATCTTTGTCATTTTGACTTGTTCCACCACATATAATTCCCTGAATACCTTCCATTGTATTATAAAGACCAGTATTCCATCTCTCTTGTACTCCATTGTGTAGATAGTGTATCTCTTCTCTATCCAATCCTCTATTGGTGTTAGACTGCTTCTGTGTCCTGATTATAAGCAATGTTGCAATCAACATTGTGAGCATCCAATTTTTTTGAGTTGGCGGTATCTTGTTCTTTGGATGGATACCCAAGATTAGGGTTGCTGGGTCAAACAATACTTCCACTTTTAGCTTAAAAAGGTGAGTGCATATCACTTTCCAAAATGGCTACACCAGTTTTGACTTCCATCAACAGTGTAATAGTGTTCCTCATTCACCCTATCATATCCGGCACTTGTTATACGAAGATACTGTTTCAGATATAGAGATATTTGAATGTTTGCATTTGCCATACCAACATTATAGCACAATGTCTGTTTCCTTTCTATCTAGACCATATGACCAGGACAAGTGAAGACAAGTGAGGACCCCAGGTTCCTCTACAGGTCATCCACTTCTAACAGAAGCTGCCCCTTCTGTTTGGTGGAGACTCCTGTGTCCCCAGGTCTTCAAAGCTGCACAGAGTGACACTAAGTGATGACAGGACAAAGTGCTAAGTGGGGAGCAACACACCAACAATTGTGTGTTGTCTAGGGAAAGCTGAGTGAGTTAGGCAGTGATATGGAATTAAGTCCAGGAAAGTTAAACTCATACCCAACTCCAAGTGAGACTCCTAGAAAGACACTTAATCTCATTAAGTCTGGGTTTTTCTCACCAGTAGAGTGGACAGAATCCCTTACCCAAAATTAAAGAAAATGTGGTATATATAAACAATGGAATACTACTCACCTATAAAAAGAGATAAACTCTTACTGACAGGATAGGCATAACTGGAGTGGATTTTACTGATGAAATAAGTCAGGAGGAGAAAGAGCAACACAATGATTTCAGTCATATGTGGAAAATAAGCAAAAGAACAGACTAAAACAAACTTTAGAAATCTGACTGCAGGATTGAGGCTAGGAGAAAAGGAGGAGAAGGGAGGAAGAGCAAGCTGGGGAGGGGTTGGTCTACAGTGAAGGATCCTAGGTGCTTTGGCAGTGGTGAGGTATAGTGACATACATGTGAAGAGCTGAACCTATCCCCTAAAATCATATACAGTCTCATAAACCAATGTTATCTCAGTAAAAGAAAGTAAAATTTGTTACCAGACTCTAGTGTAATGATGACTAGGAAAATACTTAACAAATGTCAAAGCTTGATTTTGAAGCTTCAGTGAGACTCCCCAACAGAGTCCCAGAGTCCTTTTCAGTGAAGGACTCTCATTCAGCTGGGATCCCCAGAACTTACCTAAGACAGCAGCCAGTGTACCAGAGGCAGTAGAGGAATACTTAGTGAAAAAATATGTGAAGGAGTGATTGGACATAACAGATACTCAATCAGTATTATGTTTATTCCTTCTTTTCAGCTGGCTAAAAGTGGTGCTTTGTATTTAGTGCTTGCAAAAGTTCTGCTATTTGCTTAACAGATGTTATTGCATTGTGTCTTTCATTCCCAGGTACATTCCAATGTCCACAGTAAATAGTTCTTTACACCCCAACAATCAGTTCTTAGACTAGAGTTGAGGATTCAATAAAAAGTTAGGCAGAAGGGTTTGTTGAGCCTGGCAAGTCTTAGTGGCTTTTTCGTCTACCTAGAACAGGAATCTTCCTGACCTTGGGAACAGAGGAAACTAGTAAAAGGAAGCATGATTCTCTACAAATCAGAGGGACAGATCCTGAAGCAACAATTTCTGTATAAACCATTCATTGAAAAGTATAATTTCAGAGAAGATGAAAGAGCCTAAATTCCAGCAGAGAGAAAATATAGGGTATGTCTTAAAAAGCACCAAAAAAAAAAAACAAAATGGACTGTCCGGTGGGAAGTAAAATAAATAAGATAAAATTTGCTGGCCCCCAGTTCATGCATAGAATGTCCACTCCTCCGTCATCCATGATGTTCAAGTCTAAGTGCCAGGTAGGTAATGCACCATGTGTAACAGACAAGTCAGGGTGTAGGTGCTAAGCACAGATGCAGTGCACTAAAAGGAGTGCCTGCAAGTAACCTCAGGGACCAAGAGCCACTTCCCCAGCAAATGCCTCCACCTGCTTCAGTCTCAGACATAGCCTAATGTCAGGACTGCGACAGTCAGAGTCCACAGGGCTGTCTGATGGGAAAGCCAGGCACAAATATGGAAATTGGTGCCTCAATGTCTCAAGATAATTTTATTAAGATTTCATTAAGGGATTTAAAGTTCTTAAATCCCATAATTTTATGGGTGAGATAGTGTGGCAGAGTAGAAAAAGTAGAGAATGTTCAACCAATCCCAGGTCAAATCCCAGCTCTTGGCTAAACCACATTGCCCTGTGACTTGGAGTGAGTCACTCTGTGTTAAGCATTCTCCATTCATAGCGAGAGAAATTACATACAACTTCAGTAGGGGTTTGGAGAGTGGGAGTGTGGTGTGTGTGTGTGTGTGTGTGTGAGAGAGAGAGAGAGAGAGAGAGAGAGAGAAGGAGACAGGCAATATTAGAAAAATATACAATAGAGATGCAGACAGTAGAAAAAGATAGATAATAGATGGACAGATAAAAACAGGTAATAGATAGTAGATACCTAGATAGATTTGATGCCTTTGTCGGTATATAGAGTTGCATTGCTATATACCCAGTATGGTGATTAGCGCAGAACACAAACTCAGTAAATACTACTGAATCAGAAGCAAAAGCAGAAGCAGACACTGGGTAGCCAAACATCTTGGAAAATTAACTTGGATTGTTATTCCTTTGCTCAGACCTCTCAATGTAATCAGATTAAGATACAATACTTCCCCCCCAGTCAACAAGTCTCCAGCAGATCTAGTCCCTGCCTACCTCTCAGGCCTGTGCTGGCTCCAGCTTTTCACTCACTCAAACCCACCAACTTCTTTTCCAACTCAGACTTTTGCATTTGCTATAACTTTCTGCTAGGAGTTCACTCCCCTCTCTGATTTCCTACTGGATATCTTCTTATCATTCAGATCTTTGTCTTTAGTCTATTCTTAAGGGCCTTCCAAAGAGTTTCTCACATAATTAGTACAAGTAACTTTTGAAGAGAGTTCCCCAAGTGTTTATCCTTGGAAAGATATATTGTAAGGATTAACAGAACTGCAAAGAAATCTTCAGATAAAAAACTTTGGGAAAAAAAGTCAACCCTTCTGTAAGTATCCTCTTGGCCAGCCCTGCTCTGCAGCAAGTTCTGTTTCTCCAAGTCCCTTAGCATACCTGTATAGAATCTGTGTCTCTTTTCTGGCCTCTGTATTAACCTTGCCAGGACCAATGCAGCATCATGGCATCCTAGAATGAATACTCACTGACAAGCAGAATGGGCTTAAACTGCCTCTGTTTCCCATTTGTATGTCTTTGGATAAGATAGTAAAATCCTCCAAGTCTCACTTCCTTTATTTATAAAATGAGCATAATAATAATCTCAGCATTGTTATGAGAAAAAAAATATATGTCAACTTCTCAACAGATGGTAGCTATTCAAAAACACATTATTATCATATTACAATTATTGCTTCCTTTGTCTGTCTTGATTTACCACTGGCCTAGCATTTGATCCAGAAAGCATTTTCTCCTGCTGTTTGTTTAGCCTCGATTAAACTACAATAGTAGTAGATGTTTCATGAAAAACTTAGCAATTTTTTCTTCATAAAAATTAAGAATTGAGTTCAACAAATTTCTGTTGAAATTTTCCAAGATGCTCAGAACTGTGGTAGACACCTACATATGTGTAGATCAAAGAAGAGACCAGTGTATAGTGAGATTACAGGGCATACGGCAGGCTGCCCTGCCTCCTGTTTCTCCTCCTCCTATTACCTGGGATTCAGCCATTTACATGCTATTTGTTTAGTACAACGCTATCCTCCAGTCAAAATGCCAACCCTCAGGCTAAGGCTTTTTTTAAATCCCATTTGTAAAGGTTGGCTGGGAGAGCCTGGGAGAAATTCCCTAAACACTGAAGGAGGAGGGGCTGGAGGGAAATAGAGGACCTGACTTAAGCAGATCCTCACCATTATTTCTCTAGGGAAAAGTCGCAAATCAGTCATCTAAGTGTTGCATCACTTGATGAAATGTTCCCCTTAGTGGGTCCACCTGGAATTTTCCATGTCACGCAAAAGCCTTGTCCTTGTCTGCATCCTTCAGAATCACCTGAGTCACACTCCACATGAAGTGCTAACATACATGGCTTTAATCCCACTCTATCCTGAATTGGTGGTCACATTCTGAATCCATGGGCTTCCCAGCATTCCCTCTGCTGAGCCATTCTCCCAGGAACAAAGCCAAACAGAGACACAGAGTAAGAGCTGATGAGACCTCCAGCCTGCCATTGTGGGATCTGATTACCTGCCAGTCTAATTGCCAGAGAGCTGCTCCAGCATGCAGCCAACTTCAGCTTCATTTGCAAATAGCAGCTCAGAGAGTGTTGGACTTAAGGTCTCCTGGCAACTTCCAACACAGTTGGTTGACCCCACTTGGCTTGGGGTGGAGGGAAAGGACTTCCTTCAGTTGACGCAGAAATCCCATTGAATTTGGCAAGCCCTGGAGCAGGCCAGACAATCCCTGGGGAAGTCTGAAGTATAGATTTATGATTCTTGCCTTTAAGAAACTTGCAGTTTAGGGGAGAGAATGTGTCACACACAGAACCTGACCTTGGTTCCACTTAAGGGAAGTCTGATTAAAAAGGCATTGAAATTGGTTGTCTCTAGTCAGCAGGACAGAAAATTATTCATAAAAAGAGAAGTATTCTAAGTTGGAATGAATATCACATAAAAAGGAAGAAGCGGTCGGTGCTAACCAAACAAAGACAGGAAGAGCTATCCAGAAAAGGCACAGAAGAGGCATGAAGCAGAGCAACAGTGGGAGCAGAAAGAGGTAGGAATGCTGGTGGTTACTGTCAGCCTGCTTAGTGAGAGTTTATGGGGATGAGGGATGGGGTAGAGATAAAGGTGAAAAAGATGACTAAGGAGATGGTGAATTGCGTTCAGGTTGTGGGTTAAGGAGAAGTTTGCAGTTCTACTATGAGACTTAATTTTTAGTTATTTTGTTGGGACGTGGGAGGTTACAAATACTTAGCATCACAGAATGTAAAATTCCTCTAACTGATCTTAGGAACACAGTGGACATGGTGGCTACACGGGAGGAAGTCAGGTCCTGCCTGTGCCAGGAACGCTGTGAGACGGTCCTTCCCACCAGCGCCTGGCAGTCCCCACTCAAGCAGCGAATGGACAGCAGGATCATTTAAAGCTGCAGGTATTAGAAACAGCCTCTGGTACATTAAAACCCCTTTTCTTAGGTTAAACAATTGCCAGACATATGGTCCGAATCTCCGTAGAATATCCAGCGAGGTAGAACGTGGTAGGCCGCAAGGGAATCAACCATCATTAGGGTACTTCTTTCCCCAGGAGGCTGTGAGCACAGGGCCCAAGCTGGGGGCAGGCACCTTCTGGGGCTTTCCTACCAACAGACTGATCACCACCCTAGGTTCCTACAGGAATGACAACCATGAAGCCTGGGCACTGGGAAGTAGCACGTGGACGCTGACTCATTCCGCAAATACTTGTGGCGTTCACCCCCATGACTAAATTTCTTCAACAAAAGGGAAAGGACTTTACCATGCTCTTTATTAGTTATTGAATTTTCCATTTCTCAATGTGGGGGTGGAGAAGAAGATGCAATAAAGGCAAACAGTTCGAAATTGATTGTTTGCTTCTCTCCAGGGTAATTTCCTGGGAACTGACAAAATACACAGGCTATGAGAAGCGGTCACGGACTTATTGTAAAACTTCATTGTTTGTATTTTAGAATTTAAAGAATAATCTCTTTAAGTCCTGATTTCCTTAGACTTTAGAGAATAATCTCTTTAAGTCCCAATTTCCTTGTTTTTAAAATGAGAGTAATAACACTAACTTCATGGGGCAGGAGCAAGGCTCATCCCAGGCAGTCATGGGCTGCATCACAGCACCAGCACTAGGGAACACCAGTAAGTGGTCTGCCAAGTGAATGGTGCCCTCCAGAGCTAGCAGGACATGACCTTGTGGGTAGGAGAAGAATCAAGAGAATGAAAATATGAAATAATTTCTAAACTGGGAAACTGTGTAAAGCTGTTATAATCATAACTATTGCCCAGGACATCAAAAGGACACCTACATCCCAACAGAGAAGCCAGAGGCTCAAGTGAGCCTTAAATCCCTTGAATTGACTCTAGAGAAAGGCAGAACAGCAAGAAAGAGATAATTCACTCCTGCAGATGCTAAACCCTACAAGTCATGGGGCCCAATAAAGAAGTAGACTAAGAAGTAGAAAGATGAAGCAAATAATCACAGTAGAAGCACATTATGTTTCTAGAATACTGTCATGTGCATTGTTCAATTTAGTCCTCAAAATCACTCAGTAGGTGAGTACTGTTATCACCTCAATATTGCAGGTGCGAAAATGCTACAAGAGGTATTAGATTCTGGACCAGGGGACCCTATAGGCAGCAGAGCAGGGAGTAGAATCCAGCAGACTACTCCAGCATCTGTGATTTCACCCATTTTCCACCCTGAAAATACACTGACTACACACAAGACTCCCTTGGCAGAATCTGGGCATCACAACCTCATGGGAAAAGACAAGACCCACAGATCCAGCACAGATGGTACACTGGGTATTATCCAGATGTCCAGTTATACCTGTGCAATTCAAGAGCTCAGGAGACAATCACCAGACGCAGGAAGCTCTCCGATCACATGATGCCCAACAGTGTTTACCAGAAGGGGAGAATTTTCTGAAAGTCTGTTTGAATGAGAAAAAGCCTATAAAATGGTGAGGATTGATCTGTTTTTCTGTGCTGATCACTCCCCATCTGTTTCCTAAACTACTCTCACCTGGCTTACAAGTTCCTGCCAGTGAGACTCTTGATCACTCCTCTATTCCCACCACCTCTAGACATCCAGAGACCTCTTCCTCATATTCCTTTTCAATGCTACTCCCACTCTGATTCATGATTATTATCAAGTCTGCACAAACAACCCTACCCACACCTGGACCTTTTGATGACTGACGGTGTCATCTCCAATGGGTTTGTCCACTGTTCCCTTAGTCTTGCCATGGTGCCCCTGTCCTAGAGTCCCCATGATCTTAACTTCGCTCTCTTTGGCCCTTTTGCGTATCTTTCTCTCTCATTCCTTCTGGTAATGTGCTAATTGTTGGGAACAGACTGGACAAAGTAACTTCACTTTGTTTTAAACCTCCATTTTGAGACAAGTGCCCTCTCCCTGCCCTCAGTGGAAAGTAGCCACCATGGCTGGCTGATTCAACATTCTGTTTCTGCCTCCCCTTATTCCTGATTGTTCCTGACAACAGCATTGTCCTTGATAGATGATGGATGTCAGCATCATTGGAATCCAGTTATGAGACTGTGTCCCACCATTATGGGAACATGTTCTGTAGTGATGGGAACGTGTCCTACACCTGCTTGCTTGCTTGCTTCACAATGAGGGCAGTGGTGGTTTTGCCCTATAAAAGGTTGTCACAGAGACTGCTCGGGGTCTCTTTTGCCAAGCTGGCTTGGGGACCCTGGTGCACCAGTAATAAACCTGCAGCTTTGAACTTCTACCAGAGTCCTTGTGTCTTGAGCAATTCACGAGTCAACACTATCTATCTTCACACTTCTAATAGCACCAGAACCGAAATCTCTCACCCTCAACCCTGGATCAAACCAGCACCCAGCTTGTGATTCATCTTTATAATCTCACTTTGGCCCCTCTCCTCTTCTACCCAGAATTTAGAAGATGCCTTCATCTTCCTTCCTCTTGACCCCACACTATGACTGATAGTATCAACCAAAGGAGCTATCAGCCAAATCTGATCTATGGCCAGAGAACACACATCTCTGCAGCAGCCTTCCCTCCAAGTTCAGGATCACAAATGATGACTTGATGACCAGGGCACTCTCCCCCATGCTCTCAATGCTCTCTTGTGCCTCTGCTCTTCTCCCATCATCTCTAATGACTCCTCCCCATACTACCTCTGGGCTGATGACTCCACTTCTTAGCTCACCAGAGAGAGAGAAGCAATCAGTGGAGATAGTGCATCACTCCCATCAGCACAACTTGCAAGTGGCATGCACTTGTTCCTATGTATTCTGCTTTCTTCCTAATTACCACATGCATCACTGTGGTGCTTTTAAATTGTGAAGCACAATTTAAAATGTAAGCCAATTATGTCACTTCTCTGTCCCCAATTCTTCAATTGTTTCATGTCTTCCTCAGGATTGGAGGGGGTGTGTGCTATTAATCATGATCTCCCCATCTTTCATACTTTTTCAGATTCCCCTGTCTGCAGACATCATTAGCATGCTGCTATTTCTAGATTTCTGCTTATACATACATATCACAGGATCTTTGCACTTGCATCCTTGCTTGAAATGATCTTTCCCTTTATATTCCAAAGATTCCCTCCCTTCCTGGCTCCAGATCTCTTGAAATATTATCAGAGAAGTTCTACCCTACATAGCATATCAAACAGCATTCTTTAATTCCATTTCCCACCTTTATTTTCTCCACAGCACATCACTTATTGCTGGTATCTTCTCACAGTTGGGTATAAATTCTTTGAAAACCGGACTTTTGTCTCTTTTCTTCATGACAATTGAAAAAAATATATGCACAGAACTCTGTGTCTGATATTTGGTAGCAATATCTTTTGAATGAATAAATGAATCTGATTTAAAATTTCAGCTTTCACAGAAGACTTTGTTCCATTAAAAGGTGCTGCTCCTTAAGAAAAAGCCAACTCTGGGAGTTGGCTGCTTTAGAAGTTATTGCAGAAGCAATTTCTTGAACAAATTCAGTCTATCACTTTGAAACATTTTGAAATAATAGCTATGTTTTAGGCATCTTGGACTCTAAACTTGGCAGCAACAAGATTAAATCTAAAGTAGAGGCTTTGGATTTCAGATGTAAGCAATTATTTCTATTCCATCCCCCATTTCAGTTTGGAAATGACCTTTGATGCAGTAAAATATGGAAGGTTCCACCATGAGACGGAGACACAATAAAGCAATCCCCGATTATATTTGCCAAGTGATAGATCATGAGTAGGTGTTTCTTACATCACTGGTCCTATGACATAAGTCCCAGAAAGTGAGTGAATGATCATGGCCTTGTTGGCTTACTCAGGAGGCATTGTCAATACAGTTTCTCTGATTCTTTTGAGGCCAGATGGACTGCCTTTTGTTCATTTATTTTGCCAAGCAGTCCCACAATGTGCCCTTGGAGCTTTGTTGTCCTTCTCCAAATATTTTTCAAATGCTGACTTTATAATTCTTTCATCCCTACCTACATGCATGTAATGTGTGTGAAGACAAACTTACTGGGTCTTGCTCACTTATGAGATCCTACAATAGTGTGAAAGACTTGGCACCAGAATTTAATTACTGCATAAGTAAATAAATCTAAAGAACCCAATCACTTATTCTGAGCATATTTTCTTAGTATCATCTTCCAAGTGTCATTCCCAAACAGATACAAGGAAGGAGTCACAGTGTTCAAAGTAGGAGAGACCAGTAATACAGGTTACCTGATAGGTTAGATGCGAAATACATGTCTGCTCTTGAGGGCTTTCAATCTAGTGCAGTGTGAAGATGGACATGCAGACAACAACTTATAAAACAAAGAAGAATCCAATAATAGCAAAAAAAAATGTTAGGAGTACAGAAGCACAAGGAGAGCAGAGATTAAGTCTGACTGAAGAGAGATCTCAGAGAAAGTGTCATAGAAGCTGAGCCTTCTAGTACAAGATGCTATCCTCCCATCATTATAGCAGGCAGAGGGGAAGAGTGAAAAAAAAAAAAAAAAAACTGGAGTGACCCTTTTTCCTTATTTTTTCCACTGAAGCAGTAGCTTGAAGGTCAGGGGTGTTCTTTGTAATAAAGGGCCTTTAAAAATAGAAGTCAAATCTATTCTTCACTGATACTTTAGATGAACTGCATGAAAGGTTCTAAATGCTTGCTCTCAGTTTCTGCACTCAGCTCATTATGAACCTATAATAAAATAAGCACTCTGAGAGGCACTGACCTAGGAGCAAGTGGATGGAATCCAAGAAGTTGGGAAGTATTACTGTGTGATTGGAAGCAGGTCAACATTTGTCAGATTGTAGACCAGGCCCAGGAGTAGGAGGCCCACATGTCTCGCTGGACCCTTATCTGCAACTTTACGTGGAGTTTCACATCCAGGACTTATGAATTCTATGGAAATATGGTACTACCTTGGAATCATGGACTCAGTGAAAATTTAATGCTGACATGCCATTAATTCAGCCTTTTACTGAAAATTATGTTTAAGAAACTAATACGATGATGTGTTGATCCCTGACTGAATTGTGGACTCCACTCCTGAGAGTCCACAAGGAAGGGCAACATACAAGGTAAGGAACTGGAAAAAGATTTTACCAGATGTGTTAGACACATGTACCACAGAATGACTGTTTTCAGTATTATTATCTTTAATAGGATGTATTTCCCAATGATTCCCCTTCAAGCTTGTGTTTCAGTTAAATGAAATAGACACATTGTGATTTTAGAAGCAAAATTATACATTGGCTAATGTGGTCTATCAGTTTCTTTGAAAACCCACCATTCTAAGGCTGTACAAGGGAGATATCCCACTAGCAGCATTTTTAAGAGGAAGAATTTCTTCTTTTCAGAACTCTGACAGCAGTAAAAGGTGTGAGACAAGGAAAAAATATTCGATGAAAATTAAAAAAAAAATTCTATGAGCCCTTGTACTCAACATTGCACTGGAGGGCCTCATCAGTACCATGATAAAAATAAGACACAAAACAAAAAGAGGTATAAAACCTGGGACAAAAGAATACATAGAATTTATATATAACATGACTTTTAAGTTAAAATGCAAAATAATCTACAGATGCATTATTAGTATTCTTTAGAGTTTTGCAACTTTTCTAGACACAAATCCATATAAAATTAATTCTACTACATGTCAACAATAAACACTCAGAAACTTTAATTTTAAAAAGGCATGTCTTTATAAAAACAACAATGAAAATCGTGAGAATATCTAGGAATAAATAAATAAAACAAATGCAGAATCCTTATGGAAAATGTTATAAAATTTTATTGAAAGACTGTCAAAAAAAACAATGAAAATAGTTAAGAGAAACACAGCGTCCTTGGAAAAGAAGACTTGATATTGTAAATCTGCCAATTCTCTTCAAAGATGCCAGGCAATTGCTACTAAAATCCCTGCAGAGTTTCACGTGGAAATAGAAAATAATAATAATAATGATTCTAAGATGAGTATGAAAGCCCCAGAAGGAGAAGGTGGATGACATGCTCTACTAAATATGAACACTTAAGCAGAAGAGGAGGAAGGAGAAGAGGAAAGGAGGGAGGAAGGAAGGAAAGTAAATGTTCAGGCTCCAAACCTACAGAGTCAGAAAATCTGGAGGGGCCCACTTATCTGCATTCACATGCCCTTCCTCTAGGTGGTTTTAGTGCACACAGATTTAGAATCACTGTTCTTAATCTATTAAAGGCTATTTTTGGTCTTAAATGAGTCCACTCAGAATACTAAATCACACTGCTGCTTTGGGGGTACAAAAAGTTCCTACAAAATAAACTAATTCACACTCAAGTGTTAGTGACTCATCAATCCATCATTCCTCCCATTTCTGAAGGACACTAATGTCTCGAATCTTTGAGTTTCTGGAATTTTTTTTCAAACAACACAGATGGCAGAATTAGGGTTCAAAGAGGTGAATAGTTTCGCAAGGTTACCTGGAGAGAAATCTAGAAATAGAATCCAGACAACTGACTTGGTTCATTTTCCGGCCCCCGCACTTCTATTTAGTGTTAAGTACCAACACCCTAATGGGAACAGACTTAATCAGGAGTTTATCAGGGCCCCCGCTAGGGCTGTATGTGGGGACTAAGCAGCCAGTTATACACTGAAATTCTGATTCTCAGAGGTTTGAAGCCTCCTGTCTGGGGAACAGACTAATTGTTCTTATGCGTGTGTGCCCCACTTGCTGATGGAGGCAAGGAAATGTGATCCTGATCTCCAAGAAAGCCTTTGTGTCTCATTCTTGCTAAAAATAAAAGAATCATTGTAACCAAAACTTAGGCAAAGACCAATTTTAACAGATATAAGTAGGTCGTTTTGCTGTGATTCATATACTACACTGACTATTTAGTGTTTTATATTTTTTAACTATAATTTTTAAATGGAGGGAATGTAGATTTACAGCACTGTATGTAGTTTAGGGGTACAGGCTCACATCTCTTTCAGATGGACATTACCCACCACACCCTCCACCAAAGTACCAGTGACCCTTTACCTACTAGTGTTTTAGAAGTGGCAAAAAGTACTTGCAGGTAAAGGAAACTTGCTTTGCTCTTAGTGTGACTTGACCCAGTGGCCAAACACCATGCTAAGGAGTCATGTCTGCTCACAGTACATATACAATAGTGCCAGACTTCCTCGTTGTCACTGCAGGGCTAAGCTTTTCTGCTTCATGTCAAGGATGAGGCACTATACCAGACTTAGGGGGGTGAGGTCTCCCAGGAAAGGGTCGCTGAGACAGTTACTGCATCTCTTGACAGCTGATAAAAATGGACAGAAAGCTAGAATTTCTCTTAGACATGACTGCGAAGACACTGTGGCCACTGGGAGAGAAGGGTGTCCGCTTGACTTCTAGGATCTGCGTGGGGCCAGCCATTCTGAGCAAGAGCCTGGAAACTGTCCCTAACAGATGGAATAAAGAGAGGATCTGCGAGCGCAGGGGCTGCATTCGACAGTTAGTTGTAGTCAAGTAGAACCCCCCCCTTCAGTGTGGTTCTGTTGCTTCACGCATCTTGCAGTTTGTGTCCATTGCCCTCAAATTTCCCCTTTGGTGCAGTGTGTTCTTTCATGAATCTTGGCCTCTTGGGTGCTGATGGGAGCCAGGACAACTTTTGTCTAAACCACTGGGTGACTATTCCAGAGGCCACCTGGCAGGGGCACGGCAGGGTGAACCTTACTCAAGAGGGGGCTGCTTAAGAAAAAAGGCCCCAGCACTGAAACTCTGGGTAGTGTTTGATTTAGGGAGGGGAGATCCTTACAATAGCCCAGCACTAAATCTGGAGAGTGGGAGGAATACTATTATGTCAATTCCAATTATTGACTTTTAATAAAGCATCATTTAATTTCTAAAAATATAGCCCAGGCATTTCCTTCCTTACTGTCCCAGTGGCAGATCGGCAGACACATCCTCCCCACCTCTGGGAAGGGCCACATGGAGGGCAAATTCTAGGAGATGGGACATGCCAGCATACTGGCAATGTGCTTCCATATACAAATTTCCTTGTCCCTTCCTAGCACCAGATCTGGAGGGAGTAAAGGGAAAGTTTGAACAACCTGTTTTCCCTTGTTGGCTAAATACCCAGAGCAGCTCATAGCCTTGGACCCCTTTCTGAGCCTTGTCACACTTTGGAGAGGCTTTAGTTTACGTGCTGGGTTGTCTCCAACAGGAGGCAGTTGCCCCTGAGGCAGAAGGGACTTTGCTCTATTAAAGAACAAGGGGTGTTTCCATTGCAAGCGCCAACAGCTGCTCTGTGACAGCCCAGAGGTGTGAAGCTGGAGCCCAGGAATGGTGGTCCTGCCACAGAGAGCAGGGGAACCAAAGCTTTCTGTCATCTCTCAAGGAGGATGGAGGGAAGACACCTAGAAAACTTGGCAAAAAATAGAATAAAGGCCAAAGGAGTGAGAGCACTGCACCTTAGACCCTTCCCACCCCCCCATCCTGAACCCTGCCACCAGTTCCTCTGGCAGGTCACTGGCTGACTAGAGAGGATCCTGTCTACTGGCAGAGGGAAGCTTTGCTCTTTGGCCTAGAACAGAATTTGGCCACCACCTGCATGCTTCCCCCTCATGCTCACAGCTTCCATAAGGGTGCCTGTGGCCTTCCTCCCAAAGCCATCATTGCTGCCTGAGCCAAGCTGCCCAGACTGCCTGCCTTCACCCCTGGACCCCTACCAAAGTCAAGGTTCCTGTACTTTCTCCAGCTGTGAATTCCTGAGCAGCAGCATTCAGAGGTGCATTGTTCCCATTCCATTTATGTTCTGATGCGGTGGAGAGCACTGATTAAGAAGCCCACCAAGCCTACCAGTGGTGCCACATTATTCAAAGCACATGCCATCTCTAAGCCCCAGCTGCCACACTGGAAAATGCAAGAACTAATCATACGTGCTCTGCCTCCAGAGCTGTGGCAGCAATGAAAGGCATGTGTGAAAATGCCATATTGTGTCAGGCACAAGCTAAAAACATCCTGGTTGATCAAATCATACACTTTTTCTTGTCTAGTAAGGGAGATGTTCTATTAACAATGTAATCCTCACAATTTTGACACTTACTACCTTCCAAAGCTTAACCCTCCAGTGACAGCTTAGATTCTGGCATTTTCCTCTTGAGATATAACATTAAATGCTCTGGTTCAAACAGTTCCTTTCAGAGAATACCTGGTAAGGCCAGGGTCTGGAAACACACAGCAGAAAGTGTGGACCAGAATTCCCCCACCACACTTAGCTTGTGCTTCCCGTATTTCTGAAGTGTGGGCTGAGGACCATCTGCAATTGAGGCACAGGGGTGCTGCTGTACAATCGGATTCCCCAAATGATGGAAAGCAGGTCTCATAAAGCATCTTCCCTGAACCAAAAAGTAGAGGTAACCCAGGTCCCCATTGACAGATGAGCAGGTAAACCAAAGGCAACCTCTACATACTAGGAGACAGTACTCAGTTTGAAAAAACAAAGCATACTCACAGTACCATAGGGGCAATATCCTATTCATGTCGCCAGTTGTAATGCAAGCACCCCATTCTATGTAGGTTTTTTCCCACTGGTTCTATCAGTTACACAGTCATACAGGGCAGGGAGGGGCAGACCAGGGCCACAGCCAGTGGGTACTGGAAGGCGGGTCAGCCACCCAATGCCCCAGGAAACGTCATACTCTTTCCCTGGCCACTTCCCTCTGGGGTTCTCTCATGCTCTCTCATTCCATGCTCCCCTCACAAACTCTCCCCCAGGGTGACACAGTCCTTTTATACTCTTCTCCCAAGCCCAGGTTAGCCCACTCATGCATGCGCACACACACTGAACCAGGCACGTAAAATCATAGGGAGGGCACAGTACCACAGATGCTGGTTTATAGCACTGTTGGTCATAGAGGCTAATGGGGGGGAAAGCCTGACTAACTTATTTGCTCTCTACACCTTGGCTTCATTATCAGAGCTTTTAGAAGCTTTAAAACCAGTTAAGTATAAAAAAAAGCTAAAATGTAAAGACTTGATGCTTTAACACAAGAAACCTGAGGACTTTATAGAAAGTGAGACAGTCACAAATACTAGTTCACTATGAGTCTAGAGTAGTATGAGTATACTCTACTATAGGTTATCATAGAGTAGGCAAATTCATAAGATGTAGGAAAGTGGTTGCTAGCTGTGGGGCTATGAAAATGGCAGGATAACTGGGGAGTTAATGTTTAATGTGTACACAGTCACAGGATGACAAGAACTCTGGAGAGGGATAAGTGTGAGAGAAGCACAAAAATGTGAATGTAGCCTCCAAATTTTTTATTTATAAGGAGCTAAGATGGCAATTTTATGGGATAGGTATTTTACTATAGTTACAACAGTTTCTAAAAAGTAATAATCATTTTTTAAAAGCAAAAAAAAAGTTGATTTTTCAACTTAACCTGACCTCTTAAAATCAGATTCTGGTGGTCAATTCAGGATATGTTTTTACAAGTTCTGCATGTAATTCCAAGGCCCTTATTGAGGTTCAGGGAGTGAGGGTCAGTGATTGGGGTTTCTGAGTTCCCTCTGAGAAAGATTTGAACAGAGCCAATTCATTAAATCCCATCACAGTTATTAAGGAAAATGATGTTAACTTACACACAAACAGTAAAGGCTGCATTTTAAAAGGACATGTTTATCAGGAAAGAGAGACATCTGCCTAGAAACAGGTTAGTAAAGAGTTGCATTTTGAAAGGGGCAGGTGCATTAAGAAAAAGAGATGCCTGGCTAGACACAGGTGGACAGTCTTGGGAGAAAGACCTCGAATATGCCAGAATAAGGGGTATCCTCATGCAGCATTCTTTAGGAGGATTCATGCCTTTGTGGAACTTTATCTATTGTGAAATCCATCACCCTATGATCTGGCTGAATTATTCTGCAAGAACTGGGACTTCTTGACAATCTCCATCCCTGCTATTAGTCTTTGCCTTCAGATCTTTCATAGTCAGTTTAATGACTGTAATATAGCCAATCCTCATTGCCAGTTGTTGTGTACAGGTGTCAGGTTCACCAATCTGCATAGGTTCTGTATTGAGTCTAGCAGTTACACAGACATATCAGGCAAGGTAGACCAGGTTGGTGGGGAGCAGGGAGGGGGGAGGAGGAGCTCAGAGGCAGAAGAATCCCCCAGCCCCCCAAGGAATCTACACTCTTTCCTTCTGAGCTTTCTCTCCCTCTCTCATGTTGTTCTGTGCCTGTGCTCTAGCTCTGTACCTCTTTATCCCCTCTCTTAGGCCCAGGTGTGCAAATTTACCCATGTGCATACCTACTGGGCGGCACAATCATGAGGAAGACACAATATCCCAGGTGCTGGATATACAGGCTAATGGAGGAAAAAGCCTATCTCATTCACTTACCCCATAATGACTTATTAATCATTTCTACTCACATGTCTAGTTTCTGGCCTTGGGAAGCTTTAATCCTAAATTTTTGACTCTAAACTTCTATCACATGTATACACAAGGTCTGCAACTTGGTGACATGGTTCACACACAACATCAAAAAACCAGAACACACAGACCAACATATGGACTGAGTCACCCATGAAAAACCTCCACAACAGATATAAAGGACCAGTGTTTTCAAGCTAACTGGAATCACGCCCTCTACTTCTTATGCTTGGAGGGAGTGTCTTTCAATCCTAACACTCTTCAGAGTTCTCTGCTAGGTCTCACATTTTCTGGGCACACAGGTTAGCTCTCATTCCTCATTCTGGAACAGGATCACAGCCTGGGGTAATGATGTCTTTCCTAGCTCTTTATCCTAATGAAAATCCCTTTGCCAAATAGGCACATGGGGAGAGAGGATCATATGCTTCCTGGAGGTCTTCTCTGAGTAACCTCCTCTGCGACGCCACCCATAGCATACCTTTGCTTCTCTTCACCCAACCAACCACCTAACCTACCAACACCACCTTCTTCAACATCCCCAAAACTCAGGCTGAAAGATGAGAATGGACTGGGAAGTGTAGGTAAGATAGATGTGAAGTGAACAGTAAAGATACAGAGTCCCAGATGAGATTATGGTCCCTTGGATAAAGGTATGCCTATAGGAAAAAAAGGGAAGTGCATTTGAGGTGTATTGAAAAGATACATAGAGTTCTGTCTAGATTAGAGATTGGACCCTGGAAAGCTGTGTTAAGATTGCCCTCTCTTTAAAAGATAAAAATATTCCCATGGACTATCTTTCCCATAGGAAAGAAAGAAGTGGAAAGGAGAAATCTTGGATCCTGTCCAATCAGGATCATGAAGAAGGTCATGGATTTCAGCCAGAAGCTAGAGGTGAAATGTTAACATTCTTAAAGGCCCTGAAGACACAGTGACCTCCTGAGTAGAGATGCATTTGCTGTACAAAGAAGCAACTAGGGAGAGGTATTGAGCAAACAGAGTAACAAAAAAAAAAAAATCTACATAAGTGTCACGTAATTTTTTATCATAAAGAAACATCTTTAAATAAGATTTCAAAGACTTTCCTTATGCCTCACCACCCTTCTATCTCATTTGCCCTCTAAAGAATCAGTAATTGGAAGAATGGAGGTTGGAGGAAAGGAGGGAGCGGAATTTGACATCAGCTTGTCATACATTTAAGTGAAGAAGGCAAAAGCAGAGTCATAGGTCAAAGCTGGATACTTACATCTAAGAGTTTTTAACCTTCTAGATGTCCTCCTGTCATGAAACCAGATGAGAATAAATAGGATGAGGAGAGGAAAAACTCAGGCAAGAAAGGAGTAGCTAAGAACAAGAGAGAGGGCAACAAGGTAGACAGAACACCAGAAGGTATCATCATAGAATCCTGGAGAAGGAGGGTGTTCAATTCAATTTGTTGTCACTAAGAAATCAGCTATTGACTTTAGCTTTGACAAGATGGAGGCCACTCATGAGCTTGAAAAGAGGATTTTAATGGGAAGGTAAGAACAAAAGCATGAACAGAGAGCTTTGAGGTACTGAAACAGTAGAGTTAAAAGGGAGAACTCATTTGAGCAGTTTTGCTAATGAAATTTAGTAGTTAACATTTTGCTGGGTAAAGAGGACTCATTGCTTTGCTGATTTTTTTAATGCAAGAAGGTATACAAAAGGGAATAATTCAGTAAGAAGAGATCATTGCTGAGATTAAGTCTCCAGTTAGGAACCCAGATTTGAGAGAGAAGGCCTGAAAGTGGAGGACGACCTGCTAGAAAGGAAAGTATATGTATGCACAAGGATGCAAGTCAACCGGCAGGGATTGTGGTTGGCACTGTCACTGCTCCACAGCAGCTACTTTCTTTAGACAGGAATTCCAGAATGACCCAGGACATAAAATAGTAAATTACAATTTACTGTTTCTGTAAGTAGTAAAACTACTGTAATTCCTATTTTTATTTTCAAAAGAAATAAGACAGTACTTTAATAAAAGAAAGTTTGGGCTAATGGGGGAAGTGAAAAGCAAACTGGCATGAAGTGAAAAGGGTCTGAGAAACAAGGAAATAGGGCTGGTGCATGTAGGTAGTTCCTTGGAAAAGGTGTCTGAATAGAAATGTGGGCTTCAGCAGAGAAGCATCACAGGAAAGGTGGTTGTTAGGACTGCTGTTTTGTGTTAAGTTGGGAAAGCTTAAGCAAATTGAAATGGTGAAAAAACGGAACGACCAAATAGAAGAAAATAAGAAAAGAACCGAAGCATTAGTTTTTAAGATAAGGGTCATAGAGGAGGGTCATCTGATCCTGGAGAGTGAAGAGGCCTGCCTATTCTAACAGAAATAGAGCAGAGAGAACAAACAGTAGGGTTTTCAAATTTGATAGGAGAAGTTTTGGGACTCGGGGTTCCCTTTTTGAGTCCATTTTTCTTTTGCAAATACAGGGAAGTACATATAAAGTACATATAGATTAGAGGAAAGAAGTTAGGAGATACTTGAAAGGTAGCATTTTATAGTTCAGATTAACAAAGCACATTTTTTTTTTTAGACTAGGTCTCCCTAATTTTGTCCGTGGAACCGCAGGCTCTGGTTGCCCGGGGTATCACAGACTCAAGCAATGCCCTGCCTCAGCTTCCTAGGTAGCTGGGATTATAGGCGCGCGCCACCACGCCCAGCTATTTTTTTTTGGAACTAGGTCTCGCTATGGGCCCCAGGCGGGACTTGAACTGCGATCCCTAGCCCCGGCCGCTTCATAGGCTGACGCTTACAGGCACGAGCCACCGTGCCTGGCCTAACAAAGCACATATTAAAAAACAATAGTATTTGTGAAACAAACCAAAAAAAGACAAAAAGACAAGGGGATAAGGGGGTAGAGACTGAGGGCTGTAGGAGAAATGGGAATAATTGAAGAATAAAATGTTGTGAGTTTTCTCTGATGTATTTGATATCCCAACAGGGACACTAATGCTACTTTCCAAGTTGGGGGGTAGGGTGGGGTGGTAGAGAGAAGTTGAAAGAGAGTACCTGCTGTTCCAAAAGAGAATTTGATCAGAATATCACTTCACAGTAAGGAAGGGGCCTTGGAGATCTCCTGGGGTCACCATTACAGGATGATTCAGGCCCAGATTAGGAAGTTGTCTAATTAGGAAGTTGTCTGGAAGTTGCCCAAATTACGTGTTGTCTATGGCAGAATCAGGATTCACAATGCCATGCCCCCCAGACATGGCTATGAGACACCGGCCAGCCCCAACCAGGCACCAGGAATTCTTTTCTCTCCAACAAGTATCTGACTGAAGTAAAATGCTAGCAGGAAGGATGAATCCACACATATGTGCCCAGACTCAGTGGCTGACCCTTCCAGAAAGATGGCCAGGAATTCAGGCAGGGAGTTCTGGAAAAGCCTCTGCTCCTGTGTGCAAAGTCCTGCCTCCTTGCCAGGTTCAAGAAGTTTTGATAGTGACTAAGCAGAATTTAGGAAACACACAGGGCAGGGGTTCCTAGATTTTCTCATTTAATAGATTTAACTCCAAGATGAAGAAAAATGGCTGATAAGGAGCATAAAAGTCTGCATTCTCTTTATATTTCTATGCTTTTCAGGTGTAATGTCACCCAAGCCATATACATGACCATCTCCAAGTACACACTACACGACACGATGACTCCAATGAGTGGAAGAATGTTTCCACAGTCAGATTGGCAAATGCTTTTAATTTGGAGTAAAGAGTCCTCAAGTCAGCAAGCTTCTCTGTTTCTATCTCTGTTCTATCTCTGTGTCTTCTCTGTTTCTATCACGTCTTTTACTCCCTGGTCATTAAGGCCCCGGTCTAATTTTAGAGATGGAAGAATGAAACAAGGTGACACATGGAATGCCAAGACAGTTCTGTAATGCCATGGAGGATGTTTGTAATAAAGAAGGACCTCATACTAGGACACACAACAGGTTTTATTGTTTCATATAATGATATGAAAGTACATTGACACAAAATACAATTATGGTCATGAAGTTTTTAGTATTTGCATTTTCTTTTTATTTGGATAATTGCGGTAACCTAACGTCCCCTCCGTCACTATGGAAGATGGTGTCTCAACAGCCATAATGTCTAACTATGAATCCAGAAAGCCAATGCACCAAGGTTCCACCATTGTCTGAAGAAAGCTCTCAGACAAAGGACAAAGCATACACCATTGTTACTCAGACTAATGGGGATTCCATCTCTCTGGGAGAATGGAACATTTTGCTTCCTCTTGTATCATGGGATAACAGCCACAAGTATTGTTCTTGGGAAAGGACTAAAATGTGGGGCCAAAAGAAAAGGACAATGGAAAACTAATATATCATTAACATGTCTTTGGGGATATTCCTTTGGCAACTATGAATGCATTATCCAGAAGCAAATTGAAGATAAGAATCAATTTAATTAATTTTAAATGGCTTTGCACATTGGCAAAGCCAAAAACTAAAGAAAATGGGAACCTAGCTCAGATGTATTCTGTAGAAAGAACCATTAAGGACAAAAGCTACTGCTCTGAAAATGTCAACTCTACCTTTGTCAGTGAATTTAGGATTGTTTTCTATTCCATGATCTTTTAACAGTTAATTATGAGCATAACAATTGTGAAAAACAGAAATGATTTCAAAATCCTGGATGCAAACCTTGATTCTGAGATTATTTGGACAATGTGGGCAGTTTATGATACATTTCCAAGGAATGAGTCTATAGCTTATGGGAGATTACCATCACGGCCTTTAAGATATGATGTTACATTCTCTAAACACTTTCCTGAAATTCTCTTCATTTATCTTAACATACTTGTTGTACACCCTGCCTTATTTCATCCCCTACTTTGTCAGCCACTGTGATAGTACCCACCTGATCCATGCAGCTCCCATGACCACGTGCTGGTGACTTGTGGATCATCACAAAGCTACCTGTCTATCCAAGTTGTGTGTTCAGCCAGGGGTCTGCAGTAAGTAGCCCAGCTCTAACCTCCAAGGGTTCTTGGTTGTATTCAAGAGGTGAAATATACATACTCATGAAAGTTAAACAACAAAAAGAGTGACCTTCACCTCCTATGGAAGAGATCAGAGGAAAAAAAAGGAAAAACCTTCCTAGAGAATAGAGTTAGACTTGAAAGATGGTAAAAACTCAGTTTATTACCTGCTCACTTTGCAGAACAAAATAATAAAGAGATGTATTTAATATCTCTATCCCAGCAGATGGAAGGAACCAAATTTTTCCAAATGGAGTTCATGTCCACCAAGTTTCCAACAACAATCCAAGCCTTCTCTATCAGCAAAGAGGGGCACTAACATCTGAGATGCTCATTGGGTTCTGTTCTTGAGAAAGAATCCAGGTATTGACTAGGCATGTCAAACCAGAGAAATGACACCCAGCAAATGAGAGGCTTCTGGACCAACAAGTTAGGCCAATGCAGGGAAAAGTCTTCAGTCCCAAGAAGTAGTTACATGGATAAAAAGATTATCAAGATGTGGGTTCTGTTAAGGAACTCACAGACCAGCGTAGAGCTACTCTCCAAATAAGCTAAGTGACAGAAGAGAAGAAACGTGCTGTAGAAATTCAATGAAAGAACCAATTAGACCATGTAAGAAAGATTTCCTGAAGAGTGAAGATAATAACTTTGTTCCTGTCACCTCATCTATAAATTAGAAATAATGTTTGCATCATAATACCACAGCATCATTACAGGAATA
Organism: Uropsilus gracilis; assembly: GCA_004024945.1. Taxonomy (NCBI): domain Eukaryota; kingdom Metazoa; phylum Chordata; class Mammalia; order Eulipotyphla; family Talpidae; genus Uropsilus; species Uropsilus gracilis. The sequence goes on along the minus strand of PVHY01014626.1, from coordinate 11,148 downwards.
AAATAAGTTTGAATGCAAATGAAAAAAACTAAGGCTGGCTCCCTAGACTTAGAGACTACTTGATAGTTGATAGCTTCATTTCATGGCTATCCAGGTCTGGGAGGATAAGCAGCATCTTATAGACAGAACTGAGAGGTAGAGGAGTTCAGCCCACTGTCAAAGCAAATCCCTGTCACCAGCTGCTTGTTTGTTAGGAGGGAGGAGGAATCAGAGCTGGGAAGGCTGTGGCCCAGGACAGAAGGTCATGACAGTGTGTGCAGAGGAAACAGGGAGGGCTCTTCAGGGAGTAAACAGTCTATAGGGAGATTGAGTGGAAGGGAGGCAAGAGAGCACTTGGGGAGGGCACTGAAGGCCAGTCTAAGGAGTCTACACAAGTTCTTGGACCAAGACCAAGTTTCCATTACAGAAAATAACCGATCATCCACCTCACCAGGCTGGCTCTGGCAGGCCTCACAGACGAACCCATTTCTGAGGGTGCTCCACACTCAGCTAATAGGATGAACTTGAGGGCATTAAACTTGCAAGTTTTCAGCAGAGTTGGGCAAAATTATTGATTAGGGCTTTCTTATGTAACTCATGTCTTCTGAGTTGGACAAATATTAGCTGCATTTGTCTGAAAAGCCTCAGTCTCATTCACCAGGAAGAGGGTCAAGCAGACAGTGTAATCCCCATGTCAGAAACACAGTGGAAATGGGTGCTTTGGTGCTGAGTGTAGAGAAACAGACATGTGGGACCAAGTGCAACACTTCAGGCAACCCTTCCTCCATGGGAGGACAGTAAGCACCAAGCAAGGTGGGACACCAAGAAGTCAACAAAGTGGCTAGTGGGGCCAAAGGGTAGACCTAATGTCAGTTCCCCACTCCCTAAAGAAGATGGGGAGAGTGTTGGGTGTACCCATAAAGTCAACAGTCAGTCAAGGAAGGCACCCCAGAGATGGACTATAAATACAAGAAATCTTACCGTACGTTCATTTCCCTATTTCATTCACTCATTTATACTCACTATTAGCGAATGTTTATCAAGTACCTGCTGTGTGCCAGACAATGGGATGAGCACTAAAACAAGGAGTTTGGTGAAGCCCCTGTCCTCATAAGGCTGGCATGTTAGTAGGGGGACAGAAAACAAAAGTGCAGTCCACACTGTCACATGATAAGGCCTATGAAGGAATGAAGTTAGAGGGAAGAAATGGAAACTGCTGATGGAGTGGTCAAGGTGGACTGTCATGACAAAATGTCACCAGCTTGGGGGCTTCAACAACAGAAATGTATTTTCTCATTGTTTGGGAGGCTAGAAGGCTAAGATCAAGGTGTTTGGAGAGGTGGTTCTCCCATATGCATCCTCCTGGGTGTGGTCGCCTCCTCCTTGCATCCTTACAAGGGTTTTCTCTATTCATCCTGATCCCAGGAAGTTTGTGACTAGTTAGCAGTGTAGGAGAGCTCACCATCTTTCCCTTCAAGAAGAGAAATCCAAGTCAAATGCAGTAAAGCCACTCTCACCCAATTCTCCAGAGACCCATCAACTCCATACAGTTAATGATGAGTCAGACAGGAGCGTGTGCCAGCCTTCCCACTGATTTATGACCATCCTGGAGATGAGAAGGCACAGCTGAATAAAATTTTCCACAATCAATTGCCAGTCAACCTCAGTTTTGGCACAAGAAAATGGTGGATAATCCAAAAACCTCCTTTTGGGACTGTTGTGTTAGATTGGCTTCCCCATTCTTTCAGCAGAATTATCTCTCCTACCCTAACTTGTTTATGCCAACATGTTGAAATTGTCATTCAAGGCATAGAGAACAGGGACTGTCTCTTGCCAGCAAAGAATTCAACCTGAATAACTCTCCTGAAATTATTCTTACTTCCAGGGTGCTCTAGACATCGTATTCAATGCAGTTTACAGTTGAGTAGAACTTTCTTGTTTTCAAAGCAGTTTAATACCTCCATTTCCTAATTATTGCTCAGGACATTTAGAAATACCCCTGATGTCCTATACCTTTTTTAATCTATGAATGGAATTCTTATTTAGAATAATAGTCTTGGCCTTTTCAAGGAGTGTGTCATGTCTTTGAGTGAATGCATGTTCCTGAGTGGAGTTAGCATTTTAAAACAGAATCCATTTGCCCTCTTACTGTCTTCCCTGTGCTTTGAACTATGAAGTCCTAAATTATGTCAGAGCTCGTTGACAGGCTCCGTGTTTCAGGATCCTCTCTGATGAGGAGCCCAAGGTCTGGGGAGAGGTGAGAATAGACAATAAGGAGGAAACTGGGCGGCAGCCATAGTCGCACCTGCCAACCCAGCCTCCCACCAGCAGAGGGCAGTCACGGCTCTGCCTGCCTGCTCCCTGTCATTTTATAGCTTGGTTTCTCCTCCCTGAATCAAAGATCTTGACATTTGAGGTTGCTAATCAGGCAAAACCAAGAAAGATAACTAAAGTACATACAAAGATTACTTTATTATCCAGAAAAAAAGTCAACCCTGAAGATTAAGGAGAAAAAAATGCAAATAATTAGAATTGGGTCATGCTTGAAGTTAGACTAGATTGGATCATATTTTTGAGTTAAACTAGAAAAAATATATTCAGAGGCCCCAAATGCAAAATTTCACCTGGGTGGAGATAAAAATTTACATGAATGGCCAGCAGAATAATGTGAAGGGCATTTTATGAGGAATGAGGGCATGAAACCAACTCCTATAAATGCAAACTGGTTCAGCCACTATGGAAGACTGTGTGGAGGACCTTTAAACTATTGAAAGTGGAATTACCATTTGACCCAGAAATCCCACTGCTGGGAATATACCCAGAGGACATGAAAACACTAATTAAAAAGGACACCTATACGTGCATGTTTATTGCAGCTCTGTTTACAATTGGCAAGATATGGAAACAAACCAAACGTCTCAGAACTGATGAATGGCTTTTAAAAATGTGGTATATGCACATGATGGAATACTATGCATCAATCAAGGAGGACAAACATATGTCATTTGTCATTTGCAGCACCATGGATGGAACTAGAAGGACTCATATTAGCAGAAATAAGCCAAAAAGAAAAAGAGAAATACAGGATGACCTCACTTACATGACAGATATAGGGAAAAACAAACAATGAATAAGAAAAATTAAAAACAACCAACAGGACTGAACAATGGAGCAAAAGAGGAGGAGGGGTAAGGCAGGGGAGCAGAGGGCACAAAAGAGCAGGATGGTTAACAGGTGTTAGAGAAATGGGAAAACCCCAGGGTACATAATAATGTAATATAGATATACAAAATTTAAAATTTTTTAATTAAAATTTTTAAAACTCAACCATTACAGAGATAGTTGACATTCTCTATGGACATCTCTTCTATCATATTCCACATTATACATTCCCAGAAATAATAATAGTACACTGGATTTGATGCTTATAATTCCTGTGGTATTTGAAACTTTTAAATCATACATATGAGAAAATAATATATTATTTTGCATGGTTTATAATTTTGTAATTATGGTATTATAATATGTATACCTATTTGTAACTTGTTTTCTTCCCACAAAAAAAGAAAGAATAAAAAAAAAAGAAACCAACTACTTTAAACTATGACGACCTTGCTTCTAATATAAATAAAGCTCTGTATATTGTCTTCAGCAAAACAATTCAGTTTGTGGCTAAAATCTTTTGTATTGCAACCCTATAGCTCAGAAAGTTATTTTCCATATTGACTTAAGATCATATTGTTTAATTAATCAATAAGCATATTTTAAGAAAGGCAACTTAGAATTAAGTATGTAAATGCACAAGAAAGTGACATTTTATATTTTAGTATACTGTAATTTTTTTAAGCTAGACTATTTTCTTACAGGTGCAATTTTTTTAAGGCTTGCAATTTCAATGTAAAATGTACAATTAAATTATTAATTCAAAACTTTAAAATGAAAATATTCCAATGCCACACCATTGGAATGTTTGAGAATTCAAGTTCACCAAATGTGTCTAATTTGTTAGCTGTACAAGCTATTTAAATACTTGGGAAGTTTTTATTTGTAAATCAGACAACTGATATATTTCTAACTGAAGCCAGATATATTAAATCCATAAATAATGTTTGATATCTAAAGGAAATGTAATTTAATCGTTAAAACTCAAGCTGATTGTTAAATATTAAAATCTAAGTAGTTTAATAATATTAGTAAATGAACCTAAAGCTTAAAAACTAGGTTTTTGACTTTGTAACTACAAAAAATTTAAGTATTAGTATCTGAAACAAAAGTCACTTTTTTACTATATACATTTATTGTTATTTTGTTGAGCTAATGCTGATTTATAACCTACATATGGCTTAGGGACATATGGTCACACCTCTTCAGGCATATGTTCCACAGGTCACCACCACCATCATGGCCCCATCCTCCACCATAGTTCTTGGGCCCCCTTTCCCCTTTGCTTCCCATTCCCTACTCTCCTCTTTAGAGGTTTCAGTTCTACAGTCAGATATCTAGAATTTTTCACTTTAGTTTTGTCTGATCCTTTTTTTGTTGCTGTTTCTTACTTGCACATGAGTCAAATCTAGCCTGATATTCACAAGAATTCCATGATACCTTACTGTGGAGAATTTCCATGATACCTTACAATCTGCCACCCCCAACCCACCCCCTGCAGGTGTCAGTAGAACAGCAGGTGTGTGGTCAGTGTGCTGGTTGGGATCAGAACACATCCACCCTGGATTCGTGTAAAAAATCTTTGGTCTCTCTAAGCCTGGTTTTTATATCTATAAATCAAAACCAAGCAATAGTACCTACCATAGCAGATCCCTTTAAAGAGTAAATGATACAATGCATATAGAAAACTGCTTACTGTAAATCATAAAATCACACACACACACACACACACACACACACACACACACATACACAGCAGCTGTTACTGCAGAGGGAAATTCTTACAGAAAATCTAAAGAGGAGAAACTGACCAAGATAGGAAGTATTGCCAAGTAATGACACAATAAATATTATTTGTTTCCTGGCATTTCTACTCTGCATTAACCCAGTTACCCAAGATTCCATTTCAGGGTTCCTGCAGGACATCAAAAGCTCTGTATTTCAACTTCTAAAAGGCCAAACAATCATGCTGACAATTCTGTCACTGGCATTCAATACAGGGGGAAAAAAATCCTTTTATTCTTCGGTTCACACACCACCAGTAACATAAACCCTCACCACCAGTAACATAAACCCTCACTATGCTTAGTGAAAGCAGATTCCTGGGCCCAACCCAGGCCAAGAGTCTGATTCTCAGGGGTGCAGGCCCAGGAACCAGGTTCTGACTAAAGCTTTGGTGGTTCTTAGGCATTTTCAAGTTTGGGAACGACTGCCTCAGATACTAGAAGAGATCATTTTTTAAAGTTAATTACACTCCATGAAAGTATAAACATGAGGCATGGGGATTCACCTGAGGAGGTACAGTTCACAGAGGCTCCCCCACACAGAGCACCTACAGCTGAGCCTCAGTCAGCCCCTGGGTGCTATTTCCCCCATCCTCTTTTCAGACATGTTGACACTCTTCCTCTTCCTGCTCATCTTTCAGACATTTCATGTCTTTGCTCCTCATCTTTGCAATGAGATAGACTGGCCACTGGCTGTCTTTCTAGCGTCTCCCCCTCCTGACTGCTCCACAGTGACCTTTGGCCTTTCCTGGCCTCCATTCTCTAAGGCCCACAGGACACTCTCCTGTAACAACCCCACTTCTAGCTCGGGTTTTTACCTGCTCCAACCTCCAACTGGAAGGACACCTGCACAGGATGCTCGTCAGTGTGGACCCTGTGCTCTGTTCCCAGAAGTTGTCTGACCCTTGAGTCTGGCCTGGTGCCTCCCGAGTCCCATGAGTCCAGGCATGGCCCAGGGACCAGTAGCAGCGGCAACACCAGGCTAATCAGGCTGCAAATGCTGGCAAGACCCCCCTCTTAACAAGACCCCCAGGTGAACCCATTGCATATGGAAACTTGGGAAACACGGCTCTGAAACACATTTCTTTGGCATGTTAATATGCCTGCAGACCCGTGTGTTGAATCTTGCAAATAGTGTGTAAGATGCTACGATCAAATATTTCACATAGCAACATGCATTGTACTCATGACCTGTAGCCCTTGTTTCAAATGCAGGTTCCTAGAACCCCACACTGAAGATTCTGCTTTGGTGACTTTGCAGTCTGAAGTTTCATACCCAGTTGGTCTAGGATCCTCAGGGGGAAGGGTTAGGGAACAAACAATGAAGAATGAGGCCAAAGGTCAGAGCACCTTTCTCAGCCCACCTCTACCCCACCTGGGGGAAATGGTCTGAGTCTGAGCATCCTCAAGTCATCCAGGCATATGAAAGTTTCATTATTTTTAAACCCAGTGAGTCCCTCAAGAATCATTGTTTGCAACCATACATGTGTTTCAATGTGTGCTGTTGTGTATATTTACTCAGAAATGCATGTCTGTGACTGATATGTAAATCTACAAGTGCTGAAAAACTGGTGTTTCTCTGCTTGTGTTTGCCTGGCTGCTGTATGCACACGAGCATAGTCAGTTTTATTTGTCCTGAGAAACTGGCTCATCTCTTTAGGTGGATCGGAGGTTGAATTACTACTTCTCAATGAATTGTATGACATAAAAAATACATGATTCCAAGTCAAAGCAAAACAATTCTTTTGATAAATTTAAGATAAATTAAATCAAATATCCAGATTTTGTAAAGATGAAAGTGACTATTCTTAAATTGTTTGGGAAGAGCAATGCAAACAAGCATAGCGTGCTTACCTCTGGAGCAACTGAGTATGACTGTGCTCGGCTCTACTTGCCAACGTACAACTGGAGAAACTTTTCTCTCATTACTATAAAGGATGGCAAAAAAAGTGCCTTGTTAAAAAAAAAATTCACACAAAACAGTTGAACAATGCTTTTGAGCGGATTACAGGCAAATACCTTTTTTATGATTTTATTGAAATATAGTTTATATACCAAAAAATTCACCAATTATCAGGGTGCAATTTTATCATTTTTAGAGCAGTTCCTCACTTGGACCTTTCCATTGCAACACTAAAACCCCTTGTGCCTATTTTTGGCTAATCTCTCTCCCCACTTAGGCCTGACTACTGCTATCTAAGCCAACTTAATTTTTCAATCCCTTGTTTGGAAGAACTATACTGTTTCCACTGATGTGCCATTGGAATGGTGCCCGTAAGCCACAATGTTAGGGGAAAATGACAGAAATCATTCTGTCTTAAAAATAATCAACATTCTTATACCCAGAAAGCACCTGAGCATATTGAGAATGACAAATATTTGGCAACCTATACACTTAGAGGTTATATTTAACCCTAAAACAGAGCCCACAGGCCAGGAGTCAATCCTGGTGGGAGTCACAATCCTGAAAAAGACATCTACCAGTAATTAAAACCCAATGCATGGAGTCCAGGGAACTTGATATGTTTACCTGAGAGGGCAACCCTGTCCTGGAGAAGTCTCTGACCTGTTTCAGAGACTCTGAAGAAACACTGAAACGAATACAAGGTTTTGGAAAGGAAAAAATGTATTTTTGTAATGACTTTTTATGTCTCCATATGCTGCTTATGCCACTGCTTCACATGAATTCTTACTTTCCTCGGCATCCATCCACTCCACATGCATGATGTGGAACAGACTCTGGGGTTAAATAATTTTTTTTTAAATAGGTGATTTTCCTGCTGTGGCACAAACATGGGTCAGACCAGGAAGGGCTGGGTCAGGGGAGACTGGGAGGAAGGCAAGTCCTTTAAGTTCCCAGAAATCTTTACGCCCTTTCTCTGGGCTCTCTCTCTCTCTCTGACATCTTCCCTTTCTGGCATTTTCACATTCTCTTCATACTCTTGCTTCTCTCCCCCTAGGCTGACATCCTCCTTTGATTCCCTGCCTCCTAGGCATGTGCAATTATTGGAAGGGCACAATACTACAGGTGCTGGTCATAATGGATAATGGTGGAAAAAGCCTGACTAGTTCATGTACCATTATACCTGCCTTCACAGAGCTAACAGTATGATTTTCTGTCATTTGAAGACCACAACATAATGAAAGAGCCCTTTCTCCCTGGTTAAAGCAAAATGACGGCATAGATAACTGATTAGCAGTTAAAAGGGGTTTGGAACCAGAGATTCCACAAAATAGAGGCTATTCTCATGTGATGGGTGGAGACTTTGGATGACCTTGACATAGGAAGATATATTTTTCATGTGAGATAGTCAGGAATATTTGAGGACCAGAGAGCATACGGTTGCAGGCAGAATAATGTTCTCTCACCCCACCAAAGATGTCCATATCCTAGCCTGAAATATGTTGCTTTACATATCAAAATGGAATTTACAAATTAGTTACAAACCTTGAGGATAGCAAGATGATCCCAGGTTATGCAGGTGAGCCCAGTCTAATAACATGGGTTCTTAAAATAGGAACTCTATACTGGCTATCAACAGAGAGGTATACGAGATAGACAGTAAGGACTTGGCTCAGTACTGCTGCCTGTGAAGCTCAAGGGGAAATCCATGAGCCAAGGAGTATGGATGGATGCCCTCAAAGTTTGAAAAGGCAAGAAAACAGGTTCTCACATAGGATCTCCAGAAAGGAATATATCACTATTAAGATCTTGATTTTAGTGCTGTGAGACCTATTTCAATCTTAGGAGTTATAAGACAATATATTTGCATTAAGACTCAGCGTTTGCAGTAACTTGTTATGGAAGTCATAGAAAACCAATATATCGTTGGCTATGAACTTATTTAATTCAGCTTATAAGCAAGTTATAATACAAATACGAAACTTATTTTCTTACCTGTAAAATGAGAATAATGGTATTGATAGAGTTGTAAAGACTTAATGTATGAGCTATATTTAGCACTCAAAGAGTCCTGGGAAATGGGCTCAAAAGCAGATCCACCAAAGAACTTTGTAAAGAAAACAAGGAAATGCCTCTCACTGCAAGTCAAAAACCCCCGCATGGGCACAGAACCCACTGCCAGAAAAGTAAGTAAGCACTTAGGTAAAACACATTCTCTGCTGGGCTACAGTTTTTCCAAATGAAGGGTTTGAATGAGAATATTTATTTCTAAGGGCACCTCCTGCTCTGACATGCGTGAATAATGTAAATGAAAAGCCATAAAGCTTTTGCATTCAAGTATGAAGAAATAAGATGTTATTATAACAAAAATTCAACTTGGCATTCAGAATTTTGCAAGGCCCTTGGACACAGGAGCATGTCTGACCCAACCAGTTGCTTCCATCACAGCTTCTCATGACCCAGAAGAGATGGTTGAAGTTCCGCAATAATCACTTCCAGGGGCTCCAGACCCACAGCTCCAGTGTTTACATTCCTGTGGAATTAAGAGGTCAGGCCAGGCCTTCACCAAATAATGCCTAGAGTTGCTTCAAACATTAATCAGGACACTTAGAGCATAACAAAGAGATAAAAAGCCCATTTCTAGCACTATTTGGAAGAAGCTGCCAAAGGCCAAAATACTGTAACTATTTACTGTCTTCTGCTGCAGTTCTAAGTGTAAAAGAGCAAAGTTAAAGGGGAAGCAATAAGAAGTTAGTGGGAGGTTGGGACTTGAGTTGAAGGAAATGTTGCATTACTGGTGAATCCCTGAAGTATTCCTACTCATTGTATCCAGGGACAAATAAGGACTTTATCTCCTCCTTCCAGGATAGGTCAATCCCCAGGCTGGAAACAATGATCAGGTTGCATGCCTCCCTGTAGGAGGGCAGCTGCATTGGGGTGTCTGGTCTTTCCTTTTGTAGGATAAACGATGTACTCAGGCTTTCCTCCCCATTAGTGTGCATGGTCAGCACCTATGGTATTGCACCCATGGTTGTATATGTACCTGGTTGTATATGTTCCTGGCACATATACCCTATGTGTATGTGTGCCTGGGCCCAGTGGGTGTTCACGTGTGTAAGTGGGCTCATCTGGGTCTAGGAGGAGGAGATAAAGGGTGGCATCACCCTCAGGGAGAGGGGTAGGAAGGAGAGAGGAGAAACTGGAGTGATTGTTTTTTATCATTAAAAACCCAAAAGAGAAATCCAAGGACTCCAACATTCTTTTGTCTGTGAAACTGTGGGGAACCTACTAGGATTGTGTTGGTTACCTAACACCTTTCCTTCCCATTTGGACAAGAAGGGATCTGAGTTAGCTGTGAAAAACATCTTGATCTCCAGGAGAATCCTCCTGCAGCCGCTTGGGGCCCCTCTGTCAGGCTGACCTGCAGTGTGTGAGCAGAATTCTGAGCAATAGGAAATAATTTTTGTGTTAAGTCCTAAGCCTGGTTATGATCATTGGCACAGGAATTATTACTGGCCCTTTGGAAACTCCAACCAGTCTTAGGTATGCTGTGAGTAACAGCATGAATCATAAAAGCAGAAGTTAAGATGGTGGAGCTTGTGGAACTGAATTCAGATCATTTAATCCTTTGCCACCACCTCCCCTAATCTGAAAGAAAATGTCCTTCCAGAGCAATTTTTGTACCAATTTTAGGAAATCTTGAAAGGTCATCATCACCTCAAACCTACTTACTCTATAGAGAGTGACATCACAACTTTTTGGGTTCATGAGCAGAAAAAATAATAATAATAACCACTATTTAATAATAACAAGAACTTCAGATAACATTTCTTGAACTGTTACAAACAATGCAGTGAAACTGGAGTAGGTATAATTATCATCCTTGCTCTGCGCAGGAGAAACAGCATCAGAGACATTGTGTGACATACTCAAGATGACACAGCCAACAAATTATCATTGATAGAGTCCGGTTGCAAGTCTGATTTGTCTAGTGAGAAAGCCCTTACTTACCCTTAGCTATTATATGATATTTCTTCCCAAAATTTGTATTTCCTAAATAGCCAACTTTAATGGAAAATGGGTCACTTCAACTTCCAAATCTGTTTTTCTTGTGTATGAAATTGGCATAAAGAAGTACCCATCCTAATACAAGGTATCCATCAAGGAGGACAAACATATGTCATTTGCAGCAACCTGGATGGAACTAGAAAGACTTATATTAGCAGAAATAAGTCAAAAAGAAAAACAGAAGTACAGGATGGTCTCACTTATATGATGGATATAGGGAAAAACAAACAAACAAATAAGAAAAAATGAAAA
>PVHY01014625.1:0-38018 GCA_004024945.1 Uropsilus gracilis | reverse complement strand
CCAACAACGCAGTCCCTCACCCAGAGAAAAGACACTAACATGAGAAAGAGACTAATGGACTCAGCACAGCTAATAACAAAGAGTGGGGTGTGAGAGAATGGAGGGAGCACCGGAGGGAGGAGGGAGGGGGAAAAATATATAACAGAGTGGTTGTAACCCAAAGAACAAAATAAAACTACAATTAAAAAAATAAATAAATTAAAAATAAATAAATAAATAAATAAATAAATAGAAATAAAAATAACCTGAGAAATTCTGGAAACTACAGGACTAGAAGAACCCTTGAAATTTTACCTACAATGATTCTTGCCTTGAGGTGGAATTTCCTTAGAAACTATCAGATACCACTTGACCACACCCACCTCAGCAAACTAGCTTCAGGATCATGTCAAGTGTCCATCCTTTTGTAAAGGATCTCAGACCCCTTTTCCCAGAAGCTTAGAAACAGCTCCATGAGTCAGCAAAGGAGAGTGATTTCCAGCCAAGAAGTAATTTATCAAGTTCATTCATAGAACTAGACATGGAGACAAGGGTGATATGCTCCAATGCTCCCCTTGTTTCTGCTTCTGTGTCCCCTCTTACTTTTGCCTTGGTAACTGTAGCTATGTGGTTTTTGCCCATATAAGCCCCTGGTAAGTTTTGTACAGGACTGCTCCCTTACCTGAGAGACAGTCGCTGACCAGCTAGTAAAACTTTGAGATTTAATTAAAACTTTGACTTGGTTTCATGTCCAGGGATTACCCTCCAGCATTTTCTACTATCTGATGGAGTTATTTTTGCACATTAAAAACACCAGCAGATTGTCCCTTGTGGCAAAGATCAGAGTAATATCGACCTGTCTTGTCTCAACTCCTGAGAAGGTAACTCAACTATCTTTCCTAGCAACCCATTCTAGGGTGGAACCACCCTGTCCAAAATGCCTCTTTAATTTTAACCTAAATCATTCAAATAGAGCCTCAAGTTAATATTGTCTTTCCCACTTTCAAATGATTTGGAACACAGTTGTTTATTATTTGGATTATAGGACAATGTCTAAGGGTTATGTCTAGCAGGAAATGAAATAATCCACGTGCCATGCTCTGTTTCTGGCATAACATAATAGCCTAATATATATTCATTATTACCATCATTATATCTTCTAGGACTCTTTCAGTCACATGACTAAAAATAATGTAAGAAAAAAAGGAGGTAGAGAATGAAAGTACCAAAAAAAGAGAAATAGAAGTGTATGGGCTACTGGATCCAAGACTCAAATAATAGTGACATTATTTGCACCTTCTGCTTTCTCTCTTCCATCTTGCAGACAAGCTTTTTGAAAGGCAGAGAGCAGAATGACTAGCAGCTAGCCTTGGTGGGGGGAGCCATACTTTAGCCCAGCTAAAGCAGGTTCCCATACACCGGTTCCTCCCTGAATGGCAAGCAAGTTCCTCACTAAATGGCAAGCAAGTGACAAATTGAGTCTAGGTGCTAAGAACACAGACGTGACCAAGACATGTGCTGTTATCTCCCAGTGGAAGGCAGAAGGTGCAGTGATAGAAAGGAAATGGTTACCCTCCACAAAATTAGGGCACCACTTATGTCATCATCACAGTAAGAGTGTAGCTCTCCTCCAAGTTAGGTAAACCTCTCCTTTCACAGGGCCTTCTGCTTGACAGATGTATGCAAAGCCCCAAAGCTGGTATTCAAATGGATCTTCTTGTCTGGATTTTGAGCCCATTCAGTTGGTTGTGTATAATCTTTGCAAGTTCCTAGGATGTGCTTAACTGTAATAAGTCACTTTTTCTGTTTAGACTATTCTTATATTAAATATAGGTCTTTTGTTTTCACAGTTTCCTTTGAAGATGATGTTAGTAAAGTACTGTAAGAACCTGGTGATTTATTAGTCATCTAAACAGTATTCCTCTGAGTAATTTTAATTCTATTTCTATGTATGAACCATTCTAACTGTAAAAATGGGGACCTGGAGACCAGATCTTTTACAGAACCTCAGGAAGGGTGACCTAACTTCAAAAAATCTTCACTCTGCTTCTCCTGGGAGTTCACAGTGAGGAATGTGACCATGACACCCGGCCTGTGTTCTTTGGGTGAAATTCAACTTTTTCATGAAATAATTCACATCAAGCTGCTGTCACCGGAAGAATCTTTATTTCCCAGTGCCACTGCACACACAGGCTGACTCACCTCATGCACACAATCGCATGTGAAGCAGGCACGACAAATTCTTACTATCATGAATCCATTCACGGAGACAGAGCCCAACTCTCATTGAATCTCAGGTTCTGGAGTCCATTGGGGAGTGGGTGAGAGAGGGAGGGTGGTTGTTGTAGCCACTGTTTTTATCTTTTAAGTAATATTACAAGCTATTGGCCTTACCCACCCCACCCCAACGCCCACCTGTCCTTCCTGAATTTGGCCAGCTTGTCGGGCTCCCTATCCCTTTTGCGTTGATTACTGTGTCTTGATGGGATAGATTTGTTTCTTTTAATCGGATTTACCATCGAAATGGGCCATTCTGCTCTCATTCAAATCCCATCATTAAAACTGATTTCGAATTTAAACAAAACAGATTTAATTGAAAAGCTCATCAACCTCAAGCTCTTCACCTCGTTTTAGCCTTAGTTTTGTCCCCAGGTTTGCATCTTTCCTCACCTGCTGGGCCAAAGCAAGCTTTAGCTAGCATCCTCAGCTCTTCAGGGAGAACTTCTGCGCAGATCCCTTTGTGGTGATCAGACCTGTCCTGCGCAACCTGGAGCACATTTGCGGGAGGGAAGGGAATTAAGGGAGTCTGGCTCTGGAAACTTTCTGGGTTTTGTTTTTTGTTTTTTTGTTTTTTTTTTTCGGCTTAATACCCTTATCTTTACGTTCCTGCAGGAAGGTCGGGTTCAAGCTTTCTTTTCTCGCTCCTTCTTCGTAGATTGGGCACCATCCCTGACGCTGCTACCAGCGTTAGGAAAGGGGCAGAACTTTCCCTGGAGGTGCGATAGTCCCTGCTGCACCTTCCCTGTTCCTCCGAACCCGCGCCTAGTCCCACCACAGAGAACTTGTCTCATTTCCCTCCCGCCACCTCCTCCCCCAAACGTGGGCGGAGAGTGAAGGCTGCTATCTTTATTTTGTAAACCTTTCAAACCAACTCGGCTAGCCGCCGCGGAGGCCCCCAAGCCCTCGACCAAAGAAGGCCATAGAGGCCCGAGGCTCGGGGAGAGGTGGGGGAGAGGCGACCCGCGCTGCCGCAGCCAAGTGAGTGTTTCAGAGGTGCTGGGCGTGACCCCCTCTACCCCTCCCCAGCCGCACGGGACTCGCGCGCTTGGCTTGCAGTTAGCTAGAGCGCGTGAGAGCATCCTCACCCGGGGGGCGCCCGTGAGGTCCACGCAGTGCCCTCCCCCCACCCCGCCCGATCACGCACCCGAGTCCGGGTAGGGCTGGAGGAAGACAGCGCCGACGAAGTGGCGAGGTGCGAGCAGGGGGGCGCCTGCCGCTCTGGGATTGGCTGCGCCGCCGTCCCCCACCCGGGCGCCCGGACCGCCCCAGCCCTCCACCGGGGAGCGGGTTCCCGCGGGAGGAAGAACGCGCAGGGGCGGGCCAGGTTCCCCGCCCAGCGCCTGACCTCGGGAGCACGGGAATAAAACCCGGAGAGTGGTGCACGGAAGCCCGGGTTCTGCAGCCTCTGGGGCGCGGGTAGGTGGGTCCGGGTCCGACTGGTGGCCCCGCAGACCTGGCTCGTCCGCACGCGACGGTCGGAGCGCCGAGGCGTTGCCTTCAGCCCAGCCATGAGGAAACCCCTGGAGAGCGGACCCGAGCCGGCGGAGACGTTTCCTGCGGCCGCCGCCGCCGCTGCCTGAAACTACCCAAAGTTGAGAGCCAGCAAGAGGCTGCCGCCCGCTGGGAGCCAGGGGGAAAGGAACTGGGGAGATGCGAGAGTGACAAACGGAGACCGACTAACGCGCAGACCTTCGGGAGACACCGCGGTCGGCGGCCTGTCCCTAGAGCCGGGAGGCTCCCTAGTCCTGTGAGTTGCTTTCTGCACCCGAGCCTTGCTAGGTATTTGCGTGTGATTGTAGGTTTTGTTTGTGCATTTCTGTGCCTGTTGGGAGGAGTTAAAAAAGAAAAGCCACAGGAGCGCCCTAAGAATCGGAGTTTCTGTTGAGATGATTGTAATGCTAGACTGTGTTAAGTCTGCAAGCAGGTGTAACTGGTAATATAGCACTTCACAGTAAAAAGGCAAGGTAGGCTCCCCGAGGTGAAATGAAATTTCCATTTCTAAAGTTACTGGAAAGCAAGCAAGGTATAGTAGCTCTTAAGAGTTAAGTGGTCCTAGTTAACGTTGCTTTTTCTCCCCCCCCCCACCCCAGTTCAATGGCACTCGTTGACCAGGTCCTCTGGTGGGTGGCTTAGCTGGTGAAAAGGCCCTGGAGGAATCTTAAAGGCGCCCACGATGTCTTTCCATCTGCGCACACTGCCCACCCTGCCTGCAGTGGTCAGGCCTGGCTGCAGGGAGCTTCTGTGTTTGCTAGTGATCACGGTGAGTGCTTGCAGAGGGGCCTCCGGACTATGCCCGACAGCTTGCATCTGTGCCACTGACATCGTGAGCTGCACCAACAAAAACCTGTCCAAGGTGCCCGGGAACCTGTTCAAACTGATTAAGAGACTGGATCTGAGTTACAATAGAATCGGGCTTCTGGATTCTCAGTGGGTTCCCGTGTCCTTTACAAAGCTGAATACCCTCATCATCCGTCATAACAACATCACCAGCATTTCCACCGGCAGTTTTTCCACAACTCCAAATCTGAAGTGTCTTGACTTATCATCCAATAAGCTGAAGACTGTGAAAAGTGCAGTATTCCAGGAGTTGAAGGTTCTGGAAGTGCTCCTACTTTACAACAACCACATTTCCTATCTGGATCCTTCTGCCTTCGGCGGGCTCTCCGGACTGCAAAAACTCTACTTAAGTGGAAACTTTCTCACACATTTTCCCATGGATTTGTTTCTGGGAAGGTACAAGCTGGCAGAACTGATGTTTCTAGATGTTTCTTACAATCGGATCTCTTCCCTGCCATTGCACCATATAAATGTAGTGCCAGGCAAACAGCTGAGAGGCATCTACCTCCATGGAAACCCATTTGTCTGTGACTGTTCTCTTTACTCATTGCTGATCTTTTGGTATCGTAGGCGCTTTAGCTCAGTGATGGATTTTAAGGATGATTACAACTGTCACCTGTGGTCTGACTCTAGACACTCTCGTCAGGTACCGCTGCTCCACGATAGCTTTATGAATTGCTCGGACAGTATCATCAATGGTTCCTTCCGTGCCCTTGGCTTCATTCATGAGGCTCATGTGGGGGAAAGGCTGATTGTCCACTGTGACAGCAAGACTGGTAATGTAAACACTGATTTCATGTGGGTGGGGCCAGATAACAAACTGCTGGAGCCAAATAAAGAGATGGAAAACTTTCATGTGTTTCATAATGGAAGTCTGGTTATAGACAGTCCTCGTCTGGAGGATGCTGGAGTGTATTCCTGTATTGCAATGAATAGGCAACGCCTGTTAAATGAAACTGTGGATATCACAATAAAGGTGAGCAATTTCACTATACACAGGTCCCATGCCCATGAGGCATTTAACACAGCTTTTACCACTCTTGCAGCCTGTGTGGCCAGTATAATTTTGGTACTTTTGTACCTCTATCTGACACCGTGTCCCTGCAAGTGTAAAACCAAAAGACAAAAAAATATGCTAAACCAAAGCAGTGCCCACTCTTCTGTTCTCAGTCCAGGCCCCAAGAGTGATGCCTCCACGGATGAAAGGAAGGTAGGGGCTGGGAAGAGAGTGGTGTTTTTGGAGCCCCTAAAGGAAACTGCCTCAGGGCAGAACAGCAAGGCCAGACTTTTCCCCAGTGAGCCAGTTCTAGCTGAGGGCATCCTCAAGTCCACAAGAGTGAAATCTGACTCAGACTCAGTCAATTCAGTATTTTCAGACACACCCTTCGTGGCATCCACTTAATTTTGTGCCTGTATGTGTGTGATGTATTTATTCAGTCTTGCCATGTTTAACTTTCTGTGTAGTCAGCAAAATAAACAGTAGGACAGATATCATGTTTTGCTTTTTGAAATACAACTAAATGGTCTCTTAACATGGTTGATAGGAAGTGTGGTGAAGCACTTTGGTTCCTGGGGTGCCAGAGAGAGATGGGTTTGTTTTCCAAAGTTTCCATTGTAGACAACAACTGATCTTCACTGATCCTTCTAAAACTGGCCTGGAGGTGATAAGCCTGCCATTCTCCATCGATTTAGGATTCTTGACAGAAAAAGTAAATTCCATGTGTGAGTGTTCTTTAAAGAGAGACTTCTTTCAGACCAAAGCTGTGTTGTTTTATGGATAAACATTAATGTCTTAATTCTTTTTGAAAGATGTTGAAGAATCAAGCAGCAGTTGTTTATAAAGCACAAAGTAAAGTTAGATTTGAAAATTGTTCAGTTAATGTCATCATTTCAGACCAGAGTGAACAGATTGCACTGATAAGATTTTCTGGATAATGCCACATCCCATATGGTGTTAGATAAATAGTGCAATAAAGGTGTATTTGTTTGACAGTCTTTACTCTGTATATTTCCTATCCCTGTACAAAAGGTCTTATGGGGAGTTTAGTCATCATGTTTTTGTTGCCATAAATATGTAGGTGTCAATATCAAAATGTCTGAGTAACTCCTTAAACTTTTTGTTCTAGCTGACTAATATTGTTTCATATGCTTTCGTGTATGTAAATCTTAAATTATATGAACAATTAAATAGATCCTACTGTATTGTGCTTAAACATTTGAGTGACTGTAAATATATGTATTGTGTGACTGTATGTTGTTATGGTTGGCTGTTTAAAAACACAAATCTAAGTTGTTTTATGTTATTGATTTGTTTTACTTTGTGTAAAGCCCCTGCTATAGCAAGTATCTCCCCCAAAGTTCTTAGAATTGCAATACACAGTTTTATTATTTTTTAGAGCTGGAATGACTCTAAATGCTCTAGGCTGTTTACGTCTTCTGCATCACATTTTACTTTAATACAATTATGCACTTCAACCAGATTTAGAGACAACTAGGCTGTGACTTTGGAGAGCCATGACACAGAGAGCCAAGCAGATCTCACTTGGTGTCATTGTGGGAAAATTGAGGGTCGAATCTGGACTGAGATTTCCCCAGCTGTAAAATAATATCTAAGGTTCATATTCACACTGGAAATGATCATTTCCTGGTGGTTTTCACTACATCCCAGACTTGCTCTGACCTCCTGAAACCATACCCTCCACAGATGGGATCAGGACCAGGGAAACTGTAGATGACCCTAGCAAGGCATAGCTAAAAAGGACATTTTACACCAGAAAGAATTGATCTTGCCCTTTCTCAGGGAGAAATGAAATCAGTTGTGGGTTATCTGTGGCTACATTGGGAGGTAGAGATAGAGACAGAAAAAGCTGTCAAATTCAGGCTTCCTCCAGGGAGATGAGCGAGCCAAAAGATCAGCTGATTTAAACAGTGAGAGTTGGGAAGGAATAGGCCCTGAGATATGAGAGTGGTCAGAAAACAGCAGAGAAGCATCAGAGAGGTATTGTCACCAGGGCTAAGAGAAGGGTTTTTGAAGACAGCAGTCGGCAATAGTGGTAAACATGAGAGAAGTAGTTAAAGACAAGAGACCAAGTACTGACTTTGATAATGGTGGTGTTAGGGAAACTGGCTACTTGGTGAGAGTCTAGTGGGCACCAGGCTTCAGAGACAGACAGGAGGGTGAGGGGTGAGTGGTGGCTAGGATGGATCCTTGGGGGACAGGATGCTCAGCAGGATTGAAAATTCTTACTGCATGGTATTAAAAAGTTACCGCCTTTGCTTTTTAAAAACAAACATCACCTGTTAGATAAGGTCTTCAAAAACCAATGGTATCTAGGAAAACAGTTTATTCCATTTCTGCCTTTTAAGTAACTGGGAACACTTTTGTGATTCGTATGATTTTTGAAATCATCGCTCCACATTTGGTGAAACTTAGGCTCAAAGATTCTGTGATTTATTCATAATCACATAGCTAGTCTGGACACAGGGAATACTCTAGAACCACTCTAAAATTCTCCATCATGGGAATGCCTGCTCCAGGGGCCGTGATTAGCCTGACTTGGGGAGTGTGAAAGAGCTGGGATCAAAGGCTGCCAGGAGAGGACCTTCAATCAAACCCATGACACCAGGAAATGCGGTTGCATTTAGCAGGCAAACATGACAGGCCCCACCAGGAATCTGAGGTTTGCAGAGTCAAGGAAGGCTTGGTGGTGAAAAACTGGGAATGAATGAAAGTGTTGATATGTCCCTTTAAGTTCTTAAGCATTAGCTTTTTGGAGGGTGCTGGTGGAGGGGGTGTCAGGAACCTAATCACATGTATTGTAAACATGGGAGCAGATCTAATTTGTGTAGTATAAACTTGTCCTGTTCAAAACTTTTATGTAACTTTTTCCAAGTCATGATCTGAATTTATATAATTGGATTATTTCAAACTGAGTACTTTTCATTATATAGTTTTGAGGAAAGTAAATATTCATTGGAAAGATCAAGCCAACATCATAGATGTGAAATTTTCCTGGGTTTAATATACGTTTTTACGGCACTTAGAGCATAATATGCTTTATTATGTTTATCATGAGTTAAATTTTTTAAATGGTCTTTAAATTTATCATCTGAAAGAATGGTCTCAACATTTTCTTATTTATAGTCAAGTACTGCATTCATTCTCATTGTCTGGCATAGAGATTAAGACATGTTTATTTTTAGCTTTCATTGCCTGAATTATTTGCCCAGAAATTTTTTTTTCATTCTTTCCAAATAAACATTTTTCTGAAATGTTGATCACAAGGGACATAGGTGAAATGTATGGGGGTGGAAACAAAAGACAAGAAGACACATTGTTGGTCCAAAATGTAAATCTAAATCTTGGATCATCACTGTCACATATAAATACTCCTAGCATCGCTGTCTTTCCCTTTCCCATAGCTACTGCCTGGTGATTGCTACTTACTAGTCATCTGGTTAACCATGTGATCTAGTAATAGCTCTAAAACCAGGCTTATGGAAGAAAAGTTAAATGAATAAGCAGTTCCCCTCGAAAAGTTCCCAACTAGAAATTTTGATTCAGGGGGTTTAGGAGAAATCCTGCACATCATATTTTAAGAAAAATTTCCCAAGTAATTCTGATTATTCCTATTCTAATTAAATTCATCCTGAATTAGGACCCTAGAAAATTTTGTATCTGCACTGTTGTCAAAATACATTGTTGTTCTTGCAAATGGATTTATAAAAAGAAGAGTTTCCGTGCTCTCAAAACATTCTTATATGTTGGAAAAATAAGTTTGGTTGTCTGTTTCTAAATAAAGTTTTGACTAAATTGTTGACTGTGATGTATAATTTGTATTTTTCTAACTTCTGAAATGTAGAGTAATTGTTTTGCAATGATTAATTCTTTGGTTCTTTTATTTTATAAACTCTTTGGTTTGTAAGTAATCACATCCAGCTTGTTATAATCAGTTTTGGAACTTTAAAATTTTGATTAGATCATAGTAAAGTGGCTTTGTCTTGAACATTTGTTTGGTTTCACTAGAGTCCACATATAACAAGCTGACCAAAGAACTGAAGCATCAACAAAGAAGGAGGGAGTCGCAGGCAAAACAAGGGAGGCATGAACACAAGGAAATACAGTGACAGTTCACAGTTAATGATGATGGCAGGAGAACTTTGGGGACTACACAATATAAGAAAAAAGATTTAGTTAATAAAAACTTTAAGATAATAGAAAAAAGATAATACTCAAGTGAGCATGTTCCAAGGATGTTTGAGTGCAGATTTCTTCTACAATCAAGCTCCATTTTTTCAACATATTAGAATAATAATTTTAAAGAGAGCACTATAATTCTTTTCATGTTTCTGTCATCCTTCTCTGTCCAAAAGTCATCCTCTAAAGCCCCCTTTTAAAATTACAATCTGAAAGTTATTCTGGAAGGATGGTTAGTTTGCCCTGAAAGTTATTAGCATGAACACTAATATTGTAATTTCTCACTCAATTTTGTTGCCAAGCTCCTAAACTCTGAACTTTAAATGAAACTATGTATAATTTTCAGGTAGACTAATTGATATAGGTAAGAATTGAGTTCCTACCATTTGTTTTTCGACACAAAACATTACCAGATTTCTAAATATGCAAGTTATCTCTCATATTAGACAATATTTTGTATTCATTCATTCACTCATTCACTTAGTCGTCCATTTTCCTACGTGCCACGGGTCCTCACACACGCATATTCACTCAGATCCTGGCAACTTAAACCTGCGATGAAGCTAGGGTACACATCTGTGGGATGCCGGAGGAAACAAGGGGAGAACATGCAAACTCGAGGCAGACAGTGGCCCTTGCCAGGAATCTTTTTTTTTTCTCATCGACATTACGATGAAACAAAAATATTGGACAAAACATTAGTCAAGGATCTCCTGTATATAAAAAGTAGAGCTAAAAACTCCTGTAATGACTTCTTGAATAATTTAGAGGACAATTTGCTGTGGAGAAATTCTACAGGGGTGGGGGTGGGGAGAGCCTTTCAAGCTGAGGTCAGAGTGAAGAGCAGGCAAACACCCTTCCTAAATTGCAAAATCTGAAGCAGAAAGTATTTATACTGACTTTAATGTGTTTTGCAAAATCTGATACAGAAAGTATTTATACTGGCTTTAATGTGTTAAGTAACTACTAAATGCCCCACATGAACACTATGATCACTCCTCAGTACAATCACCTGAAAAACTGGAGCATTGCTCCCAATTACAGATTAAAGAAAAACTCAAAGGAAATTATTTCTTCAGCTGACTCAGTTAATATGTCATTGTTATCATGAAAATCATTTTAAAAATATCTTTGCACAGTATTATTATAGCTGTTCTGCTCCTTAGAATGACTGTAAAATTTGGATTCATAAGTAACCTTCTAGAAATGTAGACTGTGAATGAGTAAATACCCACAATATATCTGGGACAAGAGAAACGCCAGGGGATCATTAGTCAGCCAAGTCTAACAAAGGTAGAATTATTTTTTCCTATAAAACATTGCATAAGAGTAGCACAATTGGAAAATCTCCCATAATGGTTTAGTAAAGGAAGTTCTTTCAACAACTGACTGTTTTCAGTTTGGTTACTCTGCACACATGAAATTGCCTAATATGCAAAACATCTATTTTTTTTTAATCCAGTAAAAACTACATTTTCAAGAAATTTAAATATTAACTTTAATTTTTAAATTGGAAATGACCTAAATTTGCAGAGTAGATGGTTCTACTGGATAAGAGTATTAGGTGGTTTAAGTTAGTAGAAGAGTGGTAAAGACTATTTAGAACCCATGGGAGACCTTTCTAATCAATTTAAAAGTATATTATTCAATATAACCTTGAAATTATTTCATAAGAGAGGCTCACTAGTTTGTGCAATAAAACTTCTAAATTAAGTAATATGTTTGCAGAATGTACATGTAATTTTCTCAGATAATTTTCAGTGTCTGTAGAATTTTGGTGCCATAGTCAAGTATCATAAGACTCAAGGTTGAGTTCTTGGTAGTAATCAGCAGTGAGCAAGAGAAGATTATTAATCCTTATTGGATGTGGAGGCCATGAATATTTGTGATTCTCTCCTTTTAAAGGAAACGACACTATAACTGAAAGAGGAAACAAACTTAAAACAATTCAGGAGGTAGTGCTGATTTGTCCATTAGTGACTATAAGAAATAGGAGATGAGAAAAAGAAAGTAAATGGCAGAGACCTGGTGGTAACAAACTGGGCTAATAGGACAAGAACTTGAACACTAGATAACCTTCCCATAGATGATGCCCTGAATGTTATGTTAGCTGGGATCTTTATCAGAAAGTGATACTGTAGGGAGGTGGTGCAAGCTAGTTAGCCATCCTCTGAAGTCAATGTCAGGGATTCTATTAAAAATCTACTGCTACGAATAATCCTTTATTTTAAAAAATCTAGAAGAAAAAGTGACCTTAAAGTTTCACATTAGTCTTTCTATATTAAAAGTCTGAAACCTCAGCTCCACCACAATTAGGATGAAGCCTTCTAAATGTGTCCTAGTCATATCAGAGTGATGATAACATTTATATATGTATCCACCATGCTCAGGCCTTTGTGTATTTTTTCTCAGGAAGAAGTTGTTCCTATGACCATTTTAAAGAAGAATGGCTACTTAGGACTTCAAGTGATTTGCCCAAAGACTATGTAGTAGAGAGTGAGATTGAGATTCAGTAGAGAGTTCAGCTTCATCTGAATTGCTCCAGATTCAGTTTCTTAATGCTCATATAAAATTCCATAAGAGGACTTTGCTCAACACACTTCCTTTTCCTTCCTATTTCCTTTTATCTGGCTTCAGATTACCTTTCCTTCAATGTTCTGAACTACATTTCCTTCAGTGGCCTGGACTACCTTTCCTTCACTGGTTGGTTCAACTTTCAAGGTTCTATACAGGCTTATTCCTGCAATTATCCCCCTAATTCTGGCAGCTCACTCTTTAATCCTTTAATCAATGCTGGCTTTTTTTTTTTAATTCTCTTTTTACAGTCCCCACATTTCTAACCACATCCTCAGCTACTAGAGATGTCTTCTCTCTCTTTACACAGCATGTAACACATAGTATATATTTGTATACCTTTTCAATCAAATCATTTATTTATTAAACACAAAGAATTGCATGCCCAACATATGCCAGCCCCTGAGCTGGATCTAGAAATGTACCACTTACAATCTACTCCTAGATAAAATAACAAAAAATGTTTTATTGCCAGGCAAGCACACTGATATGGAAATGTCCAAACACACACAGGAGGTCAGGGAATGAGTCCTGGAGAAACAAGGCCTGAGTGCCTGAGGCAACAAGGAGGTCTGTATGTTTAGAGCTGTCTACTTAGTCTTGTGTAGTCTTGTGTTGGTGGATATGAATATCTGCTGGAACATGAGATGGAAAATATATTCTGGGTCTCTGGTCAACTGACGTGGCTGGGGGAGAAAGGGGAAGGACAGGTGAGCTCAGGGCATCTGAGGAATATTTTGGAGCCCTTGGCAGCTTCATCACTGGATCCTTGGCATGGGATCTAGTGTGAATCCTCACTTCACATCCCACTATGCACTGAAAATATGACTGCATATAGTCCCATTTTATAGCTCTTCAAGGAGGGGACACAGACTTGGTTCATATAGAAACAGTATATTCTCCTAGTCTAAAAAGAGTCAGAAAGGTAGCTTCTCTGGTGTAACAATGTGGGTCTAATATGGTAATGAGAAAGCATTCTACTTAATTCAGTTATCACTCAATAGATGAAGAAATGCCTTAGAATGTTTATCGAAGCCTCAATGTAATTAAATTTACATTGTTAGACCAGATATTGATTTGACTAAGCTGGTTTTATAAGAGTGAATGATTTGGGTGGGAAGAAACAGAGAGATGTGATTTTCAAGGGAAAAAAAAAACATCAGATTGACCTGCAGAATTCAATTACAGTAATTCAGGCATTTGTGTGCATTTTTGGCCCAAGTTGGCTTGGTTATATGCATCTCCAAATCATTTTTGCTAGAGTGAATCTTTCTAGAAGCCTAGACTTAGAGAACTATTGCAGGTGCTTTTAAAAACTGTTTTTTTAACTGTATTCCTTTTGTCAAAGAAAAGCATTTTCCTTGAGGTGGAAACATAATGAAAGTCCTAGGATGTGAAAGCCTCAAAGAAGTTTATTTTCTTGTTCTCAATTTTTTAATATTCATACTTAATTACATCCTGAGGAAACCTTCACTCTCATTCTAATCTATTTGAAATCAGTGGAAAACATAGGAAATATCTCCCCTAAGCAACCATTTATAAGTTTGAGTTTTTCCTAAAGCCTAGAGAAAATGTGATTTTTGACCCTTGGGCCTAGTTTGTCAGGAGTTATTTGTGCTAGTACATCTTACCCGTGAAAGGATTTAATTAAAAATCATATCATTAATAATTAGATAGTGTTTGTTAATAAGTGTTGGGGGGGCTGTGCCCCCCAATACTAGTGGTATTGCATTAGAATGGCAGCCATTGTCCTGGTGAGCAGAGACTTGGAGAAGGAAAGCCAAGCCTCCTTGTGATAGGATTAGGAGATTAGAGAGGAGACTGGAGACAAAACACATGGAGAGGAGAAAGAAGAGGGAAAGAGAGAGCAGGGGAACAGCAGAAGCTGCCAGCTTCCAGGTGTAGGAGCAGGCAGGATCCAGGCCCTAGCTTGGGCTGCGTGGAGCCTGGGAAATCATGTTGTCACGAGACTTGTAACTTGTATAGGCTGACTTGGAAATTTAGTACTTGAGAACTTGATTTAATTTTGAAACTGCAAAGCTTAGAAGTCTTCTGGAGAACTGAAGACAATTTGCTGTATTGCTGTTTTTGTCATGAGATGTGTGAAGTGCTTACTGCTGCTGAATTGAATGAGTTTTGCTGTTTTTTCCAGCCACTTTAGAGTTGGAACTGAAAGAATGCCAGAGTTGTGCCTTTTGGAAAAGAATTGAAGATGCCATCCTGGTTTTCCTTGTTGGATTTGTATCCCTGGCCCTCTGAAGAAGGAACAACGACACCATCTTGGCTTCTTCTGGTTTGGAGTAAGTAGAACTGTGTCTTTGAAGACGGAGTGTGGCACCATCTTGGCTCCTTCATCTAGCTTGAGTTGGAGTAGCCACCGTTTTGTGGACACACATGGCTACTGCAGCCATGTGCTCTTTGGACTAGAGACTGGACTGTGTGGTAAGATTACTAAGGGGTTTCTTTGTGCCATTCAGTGAGTTTTGCTTGTTTTGTCCCTTTAATATGTAAATCTATTTTTTTTTCCTTTTAATGTTATGTGGTCTTGCTACTGCATGCATGGGCTGGAAAGAACCTGTTGTGTGGCTGGCTTTAAAGGGCTAGCTGGTCTTCTTTATAAGTTTGGTTAAAAACCCCATTTTTGCCCATTTTCTGTTACCCAATATCATAAGGACCTTTAATGGAAATTTAATTAGCTATATAGTCTCAGTAATTTGAATGACAAATATTATTTTTGCTTCTTTTCTTTGTTTAATTAGTCAGCATTGACCACCTTAGGAACTTGGCAAGGTTTGAAGACTAAATCACATGCAGTACAGGATCAAAGATCATCTTGAAGAACTCCACTCAGTTTCTGCTTTTCAGGGATTTTCTACTTCTAATGATGAGATGGCTGACTAACTCCCCTGCCATTCATAAACCAGGGTGCTTATTGCACTCAATTTAACTTCTGCACATTCCAGAGGCTGGTGAGAGTTAGCATGGGGGAGGGGGGTGAGTGAGTGGGGCTGGAGTACAACACATCTTAAACGTAAGGCTGGTTGCCTGGATTCTTACCAGACAGTGAAGCTCCTTCCCAGAGGGTCTAAAGATTTAGAGGGGATAGAAGCAGAGGCATTCATGTGAAGCTTTTCCTACCTACATCTTCATCTCTGTTTCTCTGGAAAATGCTTAAGACATGAGTTTATTATTTATTGTCAAGCTAGCCCTCCTGTTGCACCCCATGCACTGGCTCTTAAAGGTGTTATTGGCTCCTGGTGAGTTTCAGGGGTGAGAACCTGTTTGTTTATGGGAATTTCCATACAACATACTTGATGTGGAAATATCTTCTGAATGGTTGCATAACTGTGGTTCTTCCCACAGTCTTCCAATGCTGAGACCCAAAACGTGGGTCATTTCTGTTGTATACTTTGCTCCTACACCTCATACCATTCTGTGGGGAAATACCCCTTGCTACAGTAAAGACAATCTGGACAATTTTACCACCTCCATTTCAGGTCTGTCCAGGTCACAGGCATTCCTTCCTGGATCATCCCAGTAGCCTGCTGAGTTTCTGTGCTTCCACCCTTGCCCTGAAGGTTCTTAAAGCTGTCCTCCACCTTGACCACTGAGAAACTGAAGACACACCCCCCCCTTCCTGGCTTGTTCCTCTACCCAGAATCTAAAGACTAACATCTCTCAACCCCTGACAACTTCCTTGAGGCAAGTGGAGAAATTTCCATAACATTCTTAGCCTGGGTTCCATCCCTGGAGATTTTGATTCACTTGGTTTTAACCGGTCATGTTCAAGTGTGGCCTCTGTATCCTCAGGTCCGCAAGCCCCTCCTGTCTCTCGCCCCATTTCCCACTGCCTGATCCCACTCTCATCAGTTCCTGCTTGGCTCTCTGTGTACACAGGCTACCCCTCTTGGTGCTTCTGCCTTCTTTTCTCAATTCTTTTCCTAATTTTCTGCCTCACTTTGCTGCCTTCAGTTTTCTTTGCTGATGTTTCATCTTGGTGCAGTCTCTGTCCAAGGTGATTTAAACTCCACTCCATCCGGACCTCATCCTTCCTCTCCCATTTTGCTGATTGATTTTTCTCCATCAACATCATCACCTCTGAAATCCTGTACATTGTACTAGCTACAGAGGCCCTGTGAGGGCAGGAAATGTTGTGTTTCACTTGGTGTTATGTTCCAGAGCTGAGATAGAACCTGGTGTCACAGAGTCAGATATTTATCCAGTGACTAAGCAGGCACAGGAAGAAGCAGGGATCCTGCCTACTCTGGGGAGAGCGCTTTGGGTGCCAACAGGCCCCAGGCACAAGCTGTTAAAAACATGATTGACTTCATGTGGCACATTTTTTGCTTTGTCCAACAGTTTGTGATACTCTTTGAAAGGTCAGATTGCGGGGCTGGGACTCTCCACTCATAAGAGGATTATGGACACAACCCTACCCAAGTCATACCTCTGGCTATAGCTGAGACTGCCCTCAGTCTCATCCATCTCACCCAACGAGCAACTGTGCCCACCTGCTAATCTTGCCCATCACACTAGCAAAACCCATACCCCATGTCCTTGTCCCTATAAAAGCAGACACCAACTTCATGTGGGTGCGACTTCAAGAACCCCCCACCCTGGGTTAGTGAACCTTGCTACCCAGGAGCTCACGATAATAAACTCTTCATAATTCTACTTGACCTGACTCCTGTTTCTTTCCTTCCCCACCATCCTTTCATACTTCCTCGCCATCCTTTCATATTCCTGGCTCTCGTTTCCCTACTTCCTCCCATCCTTTCACGCTGCACCCCCAAAAGAGCACAAGAAGAGTTTTGCCATACTCAGTGATATGTAAACTACCCAAATACCTTTAAGAACACATTTTGTACATACTTCCCACTTGCTTAAGGCATCTCATTTGGTATTTATGAAAAGATACCATGCTGAGAACACAAGAAGTAAGGGAACAACATCTGTGCTCTCGAAGCATCTGCTAATGGAGCAATGCCAATTAGCATGTGTCAAGGACCTAAAAGGGATCAGTCTGGGATGAAAAGGTATCAAGCAGTAGGTCTGACACAAATTTAATAAGCTGTCTCTTACTTTTGGAGCAGATATTTTTGGAATCATTCTGTCAAAAGGAATTCTGACTGTGTTCATGGATAAATAGCAGAGATGGTGTGTTTACTCAGTGACATTCGAATGTAGTCAGAGATGACTTCTGTGGAGACCATGGGACCTGACAGGCCAATTAACTGTTCTTGTAAATGCATGCAGACTTCTGGAAACCTCCATGGTATTTACTGAATTAGTTTTTAATGTGGAGAGTAAGTTGCATTACCACAAAGAAAACTAGGTAAAAGAAGAAACCCAAAGGGGGTAGAGTTTATTACATGAGAGTCAGCCATTCAGAATATCCACCTCTTCAAACGAGAGGCAAGTATGGGATCATGGATGTGAAGTACTTTATGACTTGTGAAACGTAAGATGGTGATGCTTATAGAAGATGGTGGTGGGGCCAGTTTCAGTGGCTCATAGATGTGTCACTAGGACTAAAGGGCTATCTCTCTTCCATCACTCTTTTCCAGAACAGCTTCTATATAGACCCCTTTCTGAAACACAGGAAGATTCACAAACCTACCTAAACAAGTTCTTGGAAGCTCTAACTTGGAAGAATGAAGAGAGAAGCTGCAGCCATCGGCAGAGTGACAGAAACTCAGTGTTGGAAAGAAGTCAGGGATTTATTACGGGAAGGACAGTGGAGGAGAGCTCCCACAGGGGAGGGGTCTTGAGTGAGATTCCATGAGGTGGATTCTTAGGTTTTCTTATATATTCTTTCTACCTGAGCTTCTGGTTTCCTGCCAAGTCAGGCACTACTGAACTCTTTAGCTAATTTCCAGCTGTTGTTTTTTTCACATTATTGTTGCTTTTTCTCCCTGGCCAGCAGATGTTTTCCTCAATATTGAATTTTGGTCTGGGGTCTCCAGCCAGTGAAAACTTAGTGGGTACTGTGCTTATTGTACTGCTTCAAATCTACTGGGTGCTTACGTTACTGTCTTATTTCCATTCTTTAGGGAATCTGTGTAATACTAACCTGCAAAGAATAGGGTCAGCACACTGCTTTCAGTAGATCCTTCCTCTTTTCATGCTATGTTCTAGATTGTTGAACATTTTTTTCATGCCAGTTACTGTTTTAAGTGTCTTCCCTGAACACTGGAGAACAATGGGCCAGCAGTGGCCAGGAGTTATGGGGTGGCCAGGTGTGTAGAGTGCCAGATGAAGAAACCCAATGGGGTAACTGCACAGGTGGGCAGCACTTGTGACAGACACCATGGAAAGTCAGCTTAGAGAAGAAATGTGAATGATGCCGGAGCAGGAGGTAGTGTGGAAAAGGAAAAAAAAAAAAACAAAACTTATCTTGTTTGAAAGCTGAAAAGCTGGAGAAAGCCAGGTATTTAGAAAGCTGATTTTGTAATACTTGCTGGAAAAGTTTGAAGAAACTTGAAGAAGCTGAAGAGCTTGGAACGCTGGAGAGAGAAGCAATAACTTGGAATTTGTGTCTGCTGAAAAATTGGACTTTGTGGAAGGCCTGCCTCAGGTTTGGAGGGGCCAAAGGGCAACATCTTGGAATGAGTTTTGGGGACTTTTGGGACTAAAGGGTAACTAGGGTAAGACAACTGCTCACTTGTGGCACTAATGACTTTTTGTTATTCTTGTTAATAGCTTGTTAATAAATCTTGGTGTTTAAATTGCATCATGACTCTTGCAACTATCCTTTTGCATGGGTGGGAAGAGCTTGGGGACAAAAGCCAAATTTTAAAAGCACCACTTATTTGCCTTTGGTGGCTTACACCTGATATCAAAAATGCTAGTAAGGATGTAAGATAACAGTATGTCAATTAAAAAAAAGAATTATAACTGGTTAAAAATGGCTGCTGCCTATATTGCCTATTACAATGGCTACTGCCTATACTCTTTCTTTTCTTTTCTTTTCTTTTTTTTTGGTCAAACACTTTTTCAACATCTATTGATATGATTGTGTGCCTGTATCCTTACTGAAGGCATCAGCATCACAAGGCCAGAGAATTTTGCTTGCTTTTACTGTTTATCCCAAGTCTAGAACTATGCCTGAGACACATAAGTATTTGTTGCAAGAGTGAATTCCTTCAGTGTTCAAAAACAATTTAATTTAAACTAACCTGAGCAGCAGCACACGAGAACCATAAAGAGTGAGTGCGCTAGGCCCTGAGCCAGTGGGCTGTATGTTTGGCACAGTGCCAATTGTTGCTTCCAAAACTGCGTAAGTATGCCATCTTTTGGAGATGGGCATCAAGATCCAGCTTTCAGAGCTGGAAAACTGAGCAAATTTGAATCATCTTGATGGAGCTCAAAAGGAGAAAATTTGGAAGGGAGGCACCACAAGACACCTGGCTCACATAAGGCCAGAAACTGGAGGGGGGTTGGAGTGATTAACACCAGCCTTCCATCATCCATAGCAATGAAATCCCTAGCACTACCACTTCATCAAGTGTAAGATGCTACAGAAAGTAGCCAGGTGGGGATATGGAGATTGAGTGCCATTCTAAGACTCACTGGTGCTTACAAATCAACCACACCCTGGAAATAGTTAATTTAACAAGAGGTAACCACACAGCCACAAAGGGATGAGCTCCTACCAAAGAGAAGAAGATTCTAAGTGAGTACAATGTCTTCCCTGGCACAGGACTGTGGCCCTCCTGCCCCCTGTGACTGTGCAGGTACTCCTCTTTCCCATCCTTCTCCCTTTTCAAAGCAGCAGAGGCCATCCCCGTCATGAGACTGCCCACCTTAAACTAAACAGGCCTCTCGAACAGACCAATGGATCAGAATCTAGTACCCAGAAATAAACCACACATTTATGGTCAACTAATCTTTGACAAAGGGGCAAAAAACATACACTGGAACCAGGACAGCCTCTTCAGTAAATCATGTAACAAACTTGTCCCTTTCAGAGACAGCTCTTTCTGCCTGCTTGTATCTAAATGTCCTTTCCTCTTTTAATAGCAAACCTGCCCTTTTGGAGATGACCAACAGTCTCTGTCTCTTGGGGAAACTTGCCAGATGCAGCTAAAAGTGGAGCACTAGAGAAACTTTTCCCAGAGTTAACCCAAGGAGCCCACTTTGACCCCAACAAAGTCCAAGTAGACTTCAGTCTGGCTGAGAGGAGATGTACCTCCACATCCCTCAACTCCCAAACCTGGACTTGACCCATAGTCCTCCCTCTGCCTAATGGTCAGTGTAAAAGCCTGTGCTGAGTGAGCCCTTACCCCACCCCTTTGATAAAAATATTAGGAATGTTTGGCACTGCATTGAGGAGCTTTTGAGTGGGAATTCAAGGGTCAAAGCCTGCCCTGAGCTTGTCAATATTGATATTCCACAGAAGACTTCAGCTTCTTTGGTTGAAGGCAGCTGTCTCTGGAAAGACATTAGTATTGACCAGCAGCAGCAAGACCCTTTAGGACAGAAGATATTCATTCAAAATTTAGCATTTCTGTCGGAAAACAGTTCCAAGGGCCTCTCTCACATAGGCTAGTAGCACCTTGATCCTGGACCAAAAAGACACTGAACATTTGGTTCACATGCTCATGGGTATATGGTCACCTTCATTCAATTTCTGACAATTTTCAGAAAGTACTTACTGCTAGCTGTATAAAATTAACTTTATCCAAAATATTTCTGAAAATGGGAGCAGCATTATCATTTTAACAATAAGAAAATAATTTGTGTTGATATTGTTCATATTTATAGTTTTCTGATTTGACTCCAAATATTGTCAGTCCTTTTTAAATTTCTTTCTTCCTATCTCCATATTCTTTCCCCCTCCTTTATTCCTTTCCCTTTCTCTGTCTCTTTTTCACTAAATCACTATCCATTTAATAATAATAATTAGTTCTAGTCTAGAAAAACTATAGTACTACTCTCATGGATTAATACATTGTCTAGAATCTCAGTTTGGAGTGCCTGGTAAATGCCATTTATAGCAGAAAAACACATGTTTTATTATTCAGTTCAATTTCTAATGTTAAATTTTAATAACTGTTATCCTCAGTCTTTCTTCAATGGTACCTAATGTGTAGAGATGACCTTTCTTCCTTGCTCCTGAACAATAACTCCTGAGGTTACTGTTTCAGTAAATGTCATTCTGATGGAGGGAATTAAGATTATCACAATCAATTCACAGGCACTCCATTTCATTTAACTTTAAATCATCTTTTAGGTGTCAGAAATTTTCACATAAATTTGTTGCAACTCAGTATCATAATAACTGATATTTAATATGCCTCTGAGAAATAATTACATGCCCTTAAAGTTGATTTTCAAACATGTAGACCATTAGCACACTGTTATGTTATTCAGAATTTCTTTTAAATGGCAATACATATTTGTTAACAGGTTGATGTAACTCAGCAGCATGAAATTCTTCAATCATTTTAAGTCTGGTAATTTAATAAAGGGTTTCCATTCTCAAGCCACTGTTTTTAAGAGCCTTTAAAAATAATAGCAGAAGCATCATTGATTCAACCTTTCTCAGTATTTAAGTAGTTTTAAAAATTAAAAATCACTGGTTTAATTATTAACCAATATAAGGCAGACACTTTGGATTTCATAACCTTACAAGACCCCTAGTGTTAATAGACAGACTGAGAGATACCCTTAGGAAACTAAATAGGCTTGATACCAAGTGATATTTGGTACTGAAAACTCTTGTCTTAGGACAGTAATCAATAATTTGTCAGTTATTCTCTTCTCTGAGTTCTTCACTTGTGGGCACAATTGCAAGACCACTCAGGTTTAGAGAACAACAATAATGACATTTATTTAACAGACAAAAAAAAAAAAAAAAAAAAAAAACAGTCACTGAGGCCACAGGTGGCCAGTTATCTTAGCCTAGTTACTGTTTAATTTTAAAGTGTTGAACAGGTGTTCAAGATGGCACCTTCCACCACTCCAGACTTGGAACACATATCCAAAATGAAGGACCACACTTCCAACATGATGTCTTCCCACCAGTGAATACCTGAAACGCATATCATGAGCAAAAGGCCAAGATGGCATCTTCCTGCCACTGTATACCTGAACAAAAGGGCCACAATGACATCTTCAGCGGTGTTCACATCTCCCCATCTGTGGGAGGCCCATCATTTTGATTCAAAACATCAGCATGGTGGGGCTGAAATCAGTGACTTCTTCCTTTTCCCCCCCAAGATGGCCAAATCCCAGAGTGGTGGATCTCCATGATGGCTGCTCCCTGGAATGGCCCCTCTTCCTCTGCAGCTACTTATATCCCTTACCAGAGTCTTTACCCCTTCTGATTCTTTCTTCCCCCCAGGGCATCCCATCTGGTGCTATTTCCCCTCAACTGCAACCTCACAACTACTCCCTACAAAGGAATCACCACCTCTAACAGCCTTTGACTTCATTCAACCTTGCCTTGCGGCCCCAGTTACAGGTTCTGCCACTCATACATAAAGATAAAAATGCTCTAATATGTAAGGCCTTCAATAGAAAAGAGCTTTAATACAGTTAGTATATAAGAGAAAGAAAAAAAAGATAAAGAGTATAGTTAAAATTACTTCCAATTAAGCATCCAAAACTACCCATTCCCTAGTGGGTAAATGCCCAGTCAAACAGGATTAGCTCACAGCAGAGCAACTGGGGCCCAAAAGCTTGCCCCAAGTCTAAGGCACCTTCTGTTGGGGACCTCAGAAAGGGAGGAGAGGCCAGGCAAGTCTGGAAGGAAAAGAGCAAAGTCAAAATACAAGCCAAGGTAACAACTGTCATTGTAAGCTTCCCAGGGGCTCTTATCCACAACTCTTCTCTTCTTCCATGTCCCCCAAGTCCCTGGTACAAGTTCAAGGTCAAGATACTAGCATAGCTTCTTCTTCACATGTCTGTCTGTTCCATGTGCCAACCTCCAAGTTTTCTTTCCTTTGTCCCAAGTCCTTTTTAGCTCCCCCTCCCTACTCAGTCCTACCTTTCTTTGGATGAAGGGAACCTAGGACTGAAACTGGGTGCAAAACAGGCACCAAAACTTATAGAAGAGCACCTGATAGCTAGATCAATCACTCTCTCTGGGTTCTTCCTGCCATGCACACAAGTGCAAGACTACTCAAACAAACAAAATTTATTTACAAACAAGGAGAAAACCAAGAGTAACTGAGGCCATGAGTGGCCAGTTATATGACCCCACTTACTGTCCAGTCTTTAAAGTCTTAAAACAAAAGAAAGCACAAATCTAAGATGACATCTCCTCTCTTCTCCAAACCTGCATCTCCTCTCCTTTCCAAACTTGTTTTTCAAACAAAGAAACATGTCTAAGATCACATCTTCTTTAACACAAAGTCCAATTTTTCAGCAAGCTTTCTTCTCATCAGAGGGACACAGCTTCCGAGTTTTCCAGCATACACAGATTCCAAATTTTTCAACATATACAGATTCCAAGTTTTCTAGCAAGCTATGCTCTTTTTTTTTTCAGAGGTCTAAATTCCAGTTCTCAAACCAAAGGCAAACAAGCACCAAAACTTAAGAGGGAGAAAAAAGCTGGTTTTAAATCAGTCTGTCTGGTGTCTTCCACCCTCACTTACAGTTGCAAGGCAACCAGGTTTTGGGAAAAACAAAAATAAGATTTATTTATAAACAAGAAAAAAAAAAAACAAGAGTCACTGAGGCCTCTTTTCTTACCCAAGTTATTGTCCAGTCTTCATAGTCCTAAACAAAGAGTCCGAAGATGGTGTCTCCTTGTCACTTCCAAACCTGAAGCAGGTATTTAACACAAAATCTAGTTTTCCAGCAAGCTGTCCTCTTGTCAGCGGTACATGAATTGCAAGTTTTCCAAATTTCAAGTTTTCCATACCAAAGGCCTGTATTTGCATTTCTCACAAACTTTCCTCCTCCCCAGGAGGATCAAGTTCCAGGATACTGACCCTCCTGGGGCTAGCTGCAGCCCATAATGGTGACTTTCACCATGGCTTTTCCAGGTTTTTATTTTTCCATGCCAGACTCCACCCACCATGCTCCTTTTCTAGCTTTCCCACAAGGTATGGCTCATTCTATTTAGCACCCCATTGTTGCCCCTTTTTAGCTGCCCACCCAGCTACACTTGTATTACTCAGAACTTTCTCTTCCCTAGGATGGCCAAGTTCTGGGGTGTTGACTTTCTGGGTGTCGCCCATGTTAGCCATCAGCCTGTGATGACAACTTCTTTATGCCACTTTCTTGTGACTTTTATCCTCTCATGCAGACTCTGCCCATAGTGCTTCTTTCCTTGCCTGCCATCAAGACGCACATCATCTGGGCAATTTCTGATTGGTGTATCTTTCCAGATGTGCCACCTGATTATAGAACTTCCTCTTTCTATGGATATCACTATTATACTAGGAAGGGAGTTTACGAATTTTTGGTTAAGAAATATAATTTTTGTAGCACACCATATAAAGTCTTTCTCTGAAACATCTGAATTTGATAAACAAGATAGAGAACATTGTACTAAACTCACTTTCTCTGGAGACAAAAAAATTCTGGTTTTTGTTTTTTGTTTTTGTTTTGCCATTTAAAACCATGGTACTCTTTTTTCCTAAAAAAGCTTTTTTCCTATTATTAATGGTTAAATTATTTTTCAATACTATGATTATCTTAAAATAGCATTTACTAAAAAAAAATCAGTAAATTTAGAGATCTAACCAGTTTTATTAAATACTTCGTGAATTGAACAGTATCCCATCTAGCAAGTTGAAAGGAGTTGCACAAAATGTTTTTAATAATCAGAGGGCAGAACAAGGTTATTAGCAAAACAAAAGGAAAGATTATTTCAGGTAAAGCTGCTTTCCCTCAGAAGAAGGAAGGAGCATCTTAGGAAGACAATCCCAGCAGTGCTGACCAAGAAATTCCAGATTGTTTGACTGAAGATTACAATTTTCAAAGAAATTGAAACTGCAATTCTATTAGTTATTAATAGGGGATAATAAAACTAGCAGAAGTAAGGAGTTGATAGTGGGTGACACAACTGGATTGGGGTGCCAGGCCCTCCTTGCTTGGGGACACACATGGTTGAAATTATGCTATGTTGGTGCTGGTGGGCAGAGCTGGAGATAAGAATATAGTGGAAAAGAGATGGGAAGTGGGAAATATGCAAGGCATTGTGGTCTTGGGGATGAGAGAAACATGGAGGAAGTCATGTGAGAGATAAGCATGCAGCTTGTGGGAGGCCAAGGAGCTTACCTGGAGAATAGCAGTGGCTGCCCAGGAAAGAGAGAGGCCGTGAGCTTCTGCTGTGGATGGGCAATGGCATGGGGCAGTTGGAAGTCTGAGCCTGAGATTTGTGTAAGCTGATGATGATGGGGGGCTGTGGTGAAATCAGGGGCTGTTGATGATGCTGCATTGGAATAGCAGTCACTGTGCCCTGGTGACTGGAGACTTGGAGAAGGGAAGCCAAGCCTTTTCATGATAGGATCAATATTACGGGATTTAAGGAGGAGAGACACAGAGAGAAAGAGAGACAAAGAGAGAGAGACAGAGAGACAGAGAAAGGTGTGGAAAACAGAGGAGGAGCAGCAGGGAGGCAGGAAGCCTCAGTCCTGCTGCAATCACATGCCACAGCAGGGCAGAGAAGGAGGCCATGCTAGTGGTCTTCTCCCAGCCCAGGCTAGTGAGAAGCCTGGGGCAGCAGGCTGGAGAAACTTAGGACTTGTGCTAAGTGGACTGGGAAATTTGGTAATTTAGAACTTGGTTTAACTTTGAAACAATGAAGTTTGGAAATTGGAGAAATAAGGAGACCTTTCTGTATTGCTGTTTTCATCATGAGATGTCTGAAGTGATTACTGCCAGAGTGCCACCTTTTGGGAGGAGAATTGAATTTCTTCACCAAGTTTCCTCATTGGATTTGAATCCCCAGCTTTTGAAGAAGGAGCAAAAATGCAATCTTGATTTCTACATTTGGCTTGAA
This sequence comes from Uropsilus gracilis, assembly GCA_004024945.1. Lineage (NCBI taxonomy): Eukaryota > Metazoa > Chordata > Mammalia > Eulipotyphla > Talpidae > Uropsilus > Uropsilus gracilis. The sequence continues at coordinate 11,691 of PVHY01014625.1, read as the reverse complement.
GTGAGTAGAGTTGTGTCTTTGAATAAGGAGTGATGGCACCATCTTGGTTCCCTCATTTGGATTGAAGATGAGACAACCACCATTTTGTGGATGCACATGGCTGCTGCAGTCATGTGTATTTTTTAGAATAGAGACTAAACTGATTCATAAGATCCCAAAGGGGTCACTTGTACCTTCAGTGATCTGTTTATTTTGTCTTTTAATGAGTAAATCTGTTTTTGCTTCCTTTTAAAGGTTAGTATGATCCCACTATTGCTTGCATGCACTGGGATGAACCTAAAACCCAAGTTGTAGCTGGGTTTAAGGATTCAGCTGCTCCCTGTTTTAAGTTTTGTTAAGTACCATGTTTTGTTTGTTTTCCTACCTGATTTCAGTATTATTTGTTGAAGGAGTTTAAAGAGCTTAGAAATTTGAACTTTGTTTTGGAGCCTATTTTATCTAGTTTGATTCAAATATCTTCAGAGGGTATAAGTGAGGCTTGGGAAGATGGACCTGGTGTTGGTTCCTGTTTTACCTAACCTGGCTTAAAATTTTCACTGCTAAAAATTTGGTTTGAAATTTTTGCTGCTTGTTGCCTGATTTGGAGCTTTTCTATCACCTAAAGTTGAGACAAACACCAAAAGAGAAGCAGAAATGCCATGTTTTAGAAACACCATCATTTAGGGCCAATACCAAAAGAAAAGCAGCAGCACCTTGTTTTGGTCAATGTGTTTGGCGAACCTCAAGTATGCCTGTGAAGTAAGACTGATTGGACTGGTTGGACTGTGTGGTGAAGTAATTGGGGTTCCCCTGGTTTTGGAAACTGTTTACTTGCTTACTTTGTCATAAATAAATTTTAGTTAGGTTACTTTAAGGATTTGGTCTGACTGTGGGCAGGAAAGAAATCTGAGGGCAAGCAAGTGGCAGATTTTTAAGGTAAAGGTGTTTTTTTTTTTCTGGTTTGGAAGCTTAAGCTTAGTGAAGGCTTTTTGTATTTTTGTATCAGATTTAAAAAGTAGAGATATTTTTCTGAGTTAGAAAACTTACGAATTTTAGTGGAATCTTGCCCCTTTTGTGTCTGATTTCAGTATTAATTATGATTGTTCCCTCTGGCCCTGACTGATTCTCAGAGGGTACTTGCCATTAACATACATTAATAATGGCCTGTACTTTAGAATTGGTACTAGTTATTAGCATTGCTGATACATACATTGATAAAGGAGGTACTCCCTATTGCTTTAGAATTGCAAATTTCAAGATTAGAATTCATAGGGAGGAGGAAGGAGGAAAAACAAAGTTTTTGTGATGTGAACTTACTGGCAGGACTTCCTCCTGAGTCATGTCTTGAGGTGGGGAGGGGGAGGGAAGAAGAGAATAATAAGGATATAATAGAGTTTTAGAACAAAGAGAGAAGATCAGTCATTTGGGGGTCAGCCACTTTGGGGGAGAAGGATATGAGTGGACAATGACCAAAGGCTGCTTGATCCTGCATGGCCCAGGCTAGTGAACACATGGCTTTAGCATGCATTAGCCATGTGTGAACACTGAAGGAGTCTGAAGATTTTAGAAATTTGAACACCTGTGTTGGAGTGTATCATATCCAGTTGACTTAAATGCTTTTGGAGCAGCTGTGAGCTAGGTCTGATTAAATGGACTTTGTTGGTTCCTGAATCTCAGTTTTTCTACTGTCTAAAGTCAAGAGAATGTCAAAGGAAAACAACATCATATCTTCAACTACATGCTTGGAGAAAGGTGGAATATGTCAAAAAAAGGATGCCCTGCATTTGGAAAATGTGTTTTTGAACTCTGTATGATTGGACATGTGGTGAGATGATCGGATATTGAAAGACAGTTTTGGACAATTGATGGGAGCTGTGTGCTCTCATTACTGGCCTGATTTGATAAAGCTGCTGAAGTTTTGCTTAATTGGAAAATAATACCACCTTCAGGTGGAGTAGGTTTGGCCAAAGACTTGAGCAGTTTCAGGGGAAACTACTTTGTTGTTGATTGTTTGTTGGTGCAAAATAAAGTCAGTGCCACAGTCCAGATAGAGAGGCTGTGAGCCACTTCTGTCAGGGTCTTCTTGACTCAACTATAATCCATACCCCCCACCCCCCTACCCCCACCCCCCGCAGGACCATTCAATCACATTACGACTGGCTCTGGCTCAGGACAGACAATGGTGGGTTAACTAGTATTTTTCAGGTTTATCTTGTAGTACATATTTAGGTAATCACTTTAAATAGTCTGCTCACTTTAAGAGTGTGCTCTGGCTTTGGAAATTACAGCAAGAGCTGCAGGTGACAAGAAACCACTGTGTAAAGTGCCTTGGGACAGCAGGCAAGTTGCAGGTTTTAAGAATTTTTCTTCTGGCTTGGGAGCCAGGGCAAGTGGTAGCAGGTATTTGAATAACAAAGATAACTGGTCTGGGAAGTTTAAGCATTAACAAATTGTTCCTGCCTGATAGAGACTTTTCCCTAGTTTAGGATTTTTAGATAAAGGTAAGCCTCTCCTTATTTCAATTCCATTTTACATTTTGAAATCTAGTGTTTGAATAAACACTGATTTTGATGTAATTTTACAGTTGGTTTACTTTTTTATAAGTAAGTCCTACAGTTCAATTATTTTTATATAAGGATATTATTGTGGCAGCTCTAAAAATATGCCCCCTCAGCTTTTTCCCTCCCAACATTTCTCTCGATTTCTCCTCTGCCATTGCAGTGACATTGAACTTGTCACCTAATAATTAAAAAAATAATCCTATTTATGCCACACTTATGCTTCCTAAGCTATATTAGTCATAAGTAGGAAAAGAAATGCCACACTCAATTTTGCTCTACAAAAAAAATGTTTAACAATGTATTCAAACTTATTAGATTAGTTCCAGGCAATTTTTCCAGTGTTCACTTCCACTATTCTTCTATCTAAACAACACATTCCAACCTGCCACTCAGGGTCCTTAAAGAATCATCTGGAGATTTCTCTGTAGCATTTTTCATTTTCATAATCTATTTATCCTAAAAGATTTAGGAAAAATACCATTCTATGAAGCCATCTTTGACCTTATTTATTTATTCATATGTCAAAGCAACATTTTCTGAACACCCACTAACTCTGGGCTAAACCTTCTATAAAAGACCCTCTTGAAACAGGAAAGAGATATTAATTCTTTTTTTGCCGTTGAAGAAAAAATTATTGCTCTGTCAATATTGAGACAGGTTGGGGGTGGAGAAGCAAGAATGGAAGCAGGGAAACCAAAGGAATCCTTGAAATGGCCCAGGAATGAAAGTAGAGTAAAATCTTAGTAATTAAAGGAAATACTTCCTTAGAACCTAAATGATTGAAATGAGACAAATTATTTCAGTCTCACATAGATTAATAATGATATACACAGAGCAGTATCATAAAACAGAGAAGACAGGGTACTACTGAGTGTCTAGAAATGGTTTTCAGAGAAAAACATTGAAGAGTTGCAAGGCAAAATGGAGACTAGGTCTGGGATACCAGTTCAGCTGGAGATAGTGATAGGGATAAAGCCTGAGACACTAGAGAGAATGTGGGCCATTTTATGAATTCTAATCAAAGGTAGGTAGAGGTTGGAACCTGCAAAGGGAAAGCTAAGACAGGTAAACAAAGTCAGATTTAGAAAAGTTCTATGTGAGAGCTAAAGACATTTCAAACTTATTCTGAAGATAACAAAGTCAATCTGTGAACAACTTAAACAGCTGGATTGCCATGTACATAAGTGGTAGCAGAATGTGCCTCTTCAAAACTGTGGCATGAGGATGATTTGGAACTGAAAGCAATCAGCATGATGATGCAGATAGCAGAGAACTTCTCTGTCTTACCTGGTATACAAGCAAGACATAAATGTATAAAGGTGTCTCTCCTTTCTCTACTAGGAAGGAGAGAAGTTAATCTCCAATCACAAGTTCAGAGCCTTCCGCCCAGGGATTGTTGGAGGGCAATAGTAGGTTTTGAATCAGTCACCATTAACATAGCTGATGTTTTGGTAGTGACATTGGAAAGAAATAATGAAACTGGAAAGTAGAAGCTACTTCCCTTTTGATTTAGTATTGTAAATTTCAAGAAGGACTTAGCAATATTATGGAGATTTGACTTTCTGGCTTTATTGTTTCAGAGTTCAGGTGAACAGAATTTAGATTGACTATGCCAAGGTGTGGTTATTGGCCCTTCATTAGAATTCATAACTTTCTTTCAGGAGGATAGAAGAGGGTGAGAAAAGAAAAATAAAGCTTTTGTGTTGTGGGGAGATTGACAGATCTTTACTCATAAAAGAGAGAGGATAACAAGGAAAAGAAATAAGAGACTGTGTGAGGTACCAGGATCAGCCATTTTGGAGACGATGAGGGCCTGGCCTTGGTGGCCAAGGAAGAGATGGCATGGGGCTCATGGACATTGGCCTGGGCTGGTGAGAGAGTTGTAATTCTGGGCGTAGCCATAGGCCAGCCTCAGGCAGCATTGTTGGGCTGTAGCAGGACAGAAAAGCAGAGAGGCCATGAGATTTGCTGTAAACAGGTAATGGTCTGCAGCTGTTGAATGCATGAGCTTCAGCCTGCATAGCTGATGGTATGTGCTAAAGGAGTCTAAAGAATGTGGAGATGTGAACTTTGTGTTGGAGCTTGTTTTAACTAGTTTGATTCTGATGTTTTTGGAAAGCCTTTGAGCGAACTTGAGAAGATGGACCTGCTATTGAATCCTGTATTACCTTGGAGATTTTCTACTACCTAAAGTTGAGAAGGATGCTGAAAGAAATCATCTTGGACTTCATGTTTGAAGGAAGCTGGAACAGACACCAAAGGAAAAGGGAATGCCCTGTTTCTTGATCACATGCTTGTGAACTCAGATAGATAGGACACATTGTGAGATAACCAGAAAATAAAGGACAATTTTGGACATGTGGTGGGATAACTATATATATATATATTTTTTTTTTATTTTTATTTTTTTTTTGAGACTAGGTCTCGCTATTTTGGCCTGTGGAACTGCAGGCTCTCGTTGCCTGGGGTACCACGGACTCAAGCAATCCCCAGCTTCCACTTCCCAGGTAGTTGGGATTACAGGCGTGCGCCACCACGCCCAGCTATTTTTTTGGAACTAGGTCTCGCTATGGGCCTCAGGTGGGACTTGAACCATGATCCCTAGCCCTGGCCACTTCATAGGCTGAAGCTTACAGGCACGAGCCACCACGCCCGGCCAACTATATTTTTTAATGTTTATTTTATAGTACATGTAATGGGGTAACTGGGGTTTTACATGCTTACTTCGTATTACATTTGGTGACATAATTGAAGTTTACTTTCACTTAGTAATAAGTACTCTGATCACTTTAAGCATACTTTAATGAGTAAATTCCTGTCTCTACTTTATTGGCATACAGTAGTGACAGGTGGCCTGAACTCCAGTCTTCTCATTACAACCTCACCTTATTCCTTAGAGTCATGATAATGGGTTGCCTAGTGCTTGGTTGAAATATTTCAGCATGGAGGCATCAAAAGAACATCTAGCACATCCTCTGAGGGTGCTGATAACAGCACTTAATAAAAGGGTTGTTAGAGGGGCATCTGCCATTAACATGACTGATATTATGCATTGATAGTGTTGGGGACTGTGGCCCCCAGTACTGGTTGTGCTGCATTAAAATAGCAACTATTAGCCGGGCACAGTGGCTCGTGCCTGTAAGCTTCAGCCTATGAAGCGGCCAGGGCTAGGGATCGAGGTTTGAGTCCCACCTGGGGCCCGTAGCAAGACCTAGTTCCAAAAAAAAAAAAAAAAAAAAATAGCTGGGCGTGGTGGCACACGCCTGTAATCCCAGCTACCTGGGAAGCTGAGGCTGGGGAATGCTCGAATCCGTGGTACCCCGGGCAACGAGAGCCTGCGGTTCCACGGGCAAAAATAGCGAGACTTAGTCTCAAAAAAATAAAATAAAATAAAATAGCAACTATTGTTCATCGGTGGGTGGAGACTTGAAGAAGGAAAGTTAAGTAGTCTCGAGAGAAAAGATGATTAAAAGATTAGGGAGGGCAGAGGAAAAACATGGAAAGAGACAAGACAGAACAGAAAAGAACAGAGAAGGAAAGTATAGAAAGGAGCAGCAGGGAGACCTCAGAGCTGCTGCTGTCACGTGGGACAGCAGGGAGAGAAGGAAACCAAGCTGAAGGCTTCCATCTCCAGCATGGGCTGGTGAGGAGCTTGGGGAAGCATGTTGGAGAAACTTGTGACCTGTGTGAGCTGTCCTGGAAACATGGTACTTGAAAACTTGGTTTAATTTTGAAACTGTGAAGCTTGGAAGTCTTCTGGAGAGCTAAGGAGAGTTTGCTGTGTTGCTGTTTTTAATATGAGATGTCTGAAGTGTTTGCTGTGTTGCTGTACCAAGTGAGTTTTGTTGATGCTGGGCCACTATGTACTTGGAGCTGAAAGAATGCCAGAGTTATGCCTTTTGGAGAAGAATTGACGATGCCATCCTGGTTTTCCTCATTGGATTTGAATCTCCTGCTTTCAGGGAAGGATCAATGCCTCCATTTTGGCTTTTTCTGGATTGGAGTGAGTATAGCTGTGTCTTCTGAAAAAGATGTGGTGGTGCCATCTTAACTCCCTCATCCGGCTTAAGGTGGGGCAGCTGCCATTTTGTGGACACACATGGTTGCTGCAATTATGTGCTCTTTGGAATAGAAACAGGACTGTGTGGTAAGATTACCAAAGGGGTTTCCTTGTACCCCTCAGTGACTCTTGTCTAATTTATCTTTCAATAAGTAAATTTATTTTTGCCCTCCTCTTAAAGTTTATGTGCTCTTGCTAGTGCATGCGTGGGCTGGGAAGAACCTGGTGTATGGCTGGCTTTTAAAGGGTCAGGTGTTCCCTTTTGTAAGTGTTAATCACCCTGTTTTGCCTGTTTTTTCTCCCAATATCAATAGTAACACTGTGTAGCTAGGAAATAGGAAATAGTTATTTCCCTTTTGCTTTAGAATTGTAAATTTCAAGAAGAACTTGGCAATATTATAGAGATTTGATTTCTTTTTTTTTTTTTTTTAATTAGCAGTTTTGCCGGGCACGGTGGCTCGTGCCTGTAAGCTTCAGCCTATGAAGCGGCCGGGGCTAGGGATCACAGTTTGAGTTCCGCCTGGGGCATGTAGCGAGACCTAGTTCCAAAAAAATAGCTGGGCGTGGTGGCGCGCGCCTGTAATCCCAGCTACCTGGGAAGCTGAGTCTGGGGGTTACTTGAGTCTGTGGTACCCTGGGCAGCATGAGCCTGTGGTTCCACGGGCAAAAATAGCGAGACCTAGTCTCAAAAACAAAACAAAACAAAACAAAACAAAAACAAACAAACAAGCAGTTTTACTCGTTTTACTCAACTAATCCATACACAAGTGATTACATCATAAATTGTAGGAAACTTTTCTTTCCAGTTAAGTATGTCTTTAGGATAACATGATAACCCTAAGATCTTTTCACTAAACAAGTAATAATAAGATTAGCACAAAACAGACAAAAGTGAAAAACTTTGGTACAAAATTTTCATTAAAATATTTTTAAAATAGTCACTTTTGAAAGTTCTTATAAATTATAAAAACAATTAACCCCCATCATCTGACATAGTTACAATTTTTTTCTTGTGATTAGACTTTTTAAGACCTACTCTCTTACCTATTTTCAAATACAATATAATATTGTTAACTACAGTCCCCAACCTGCACATTAGGGATTTATTTATCTTCTAACAGGAAACTTGCACCTTTTTACCACCTTCATCAACATTATCACCCCCCTCCCTTGAAACTGCTTTGAGATTTGATTTCTGACTTGATTAGTTCAGGGCTCAGGTGAACAACACTTATATTGACTATGCCAAAGTATGGTTGCTGGCTCTTCATTAGAATTTATATTTTTCTTTCAGAAGGATAGAAGGGGAGGAGAAAAGAAAAACAAAGCTTTTGTGGTATGAGGTGATTGACACAGACTCCCTCCAAGAAAGGAGGGAGGAACAAGGAGAAAAGGGTAAATATACCTGTGTGAAGGCAGGACTAGCCATTTGGGGAAGGTGGAGGCCCAACTGTGAGGCCACAGCTGACTCAGAGTATGGCCTGTGAACATTGGCCCAGGCTGGTGAGAGACTTGTGATTTGGGGGCAACCATGGGGCTAGTCTTTGGAAGCAACATGGACTGTGGCAGGACAGAAAAGCAGAGGCCATGAGCCTTTACTGTAAACAGGCAATGGTCTGGGGCACTTGAACTCATGAGCCTTAGCATGCATAAGCTACTAGTGTGTGCTGAATTTGGAGATCTGAACTTTGTGTTGGAACCTGTCTTATCTAGTTTGATTCAGATGTTTTTGTAGAGGCCCTGAGCAAGGTCTGAGAAGATGCACCTGGTGTTGGCTCAGTTTTACCTTGGAATTTTTCTACTGCTTTCACTTAAGAAGGACACTGAAAGAAAAGAACACTACATCTTGGACTACATGTTTGGAGAAAGCTGGAACAGCCACCAAAGGAGGAAAAGAGGAATGTCCTGTTTTTGGAACATATGCCAGTGGACTCAGATTGATTGGACATGTTGTCAGGTGACCAGAGACTAAAAGAATTTTGGACATGTGGTGGGGTAACTGGGTTTTTCATGTTTATTTTGTAGCACATGAAATGGGGCAACCAGGGCTTTTACATGCTTATTTTGTAATACATATGATAAGGTAATCACCTTCTTACTTGCTTGCTTAGTAATAAATTCGTTTGACCACTGTAAGAGTTTGGTCTAGTTTTGGAATTGCATAGCTAGACAGTGGGCTCCAAAACCCTCAATGGGGCAAGCAAGAGACAGGTTTAAAGACTAATTTTTTTTTTAGTTTAGGTTCCTTTACTTTGGGATGGTTAGGGCCCTGGGACAAACAGCAGGTATCCAAATGACAAAAGTAGCTTGTGTGTGGAAGCTTAAGCGTTAATAAATTCTTTTGCCCATTTTGTAGTTTTGTATCAGATTGAAAGATAAAGGTTTTTTTCTAGTTTAGGAAAAGCTGGCAAAAGTATTTTTAGTAAAAAACCTAGCTCCTCTATCACTCTAACAGGGTCATTTTAAATTGATAATATTTAAGAGGATAGTTGTTTCAGAAATGCATCAGTAGTCTTGTGATGGGTTGCTCAAAGAACACCTGCCCCTGTTAGACCTCAGAAGAAAATCACCCATAACCTCCCTTCTTCCCCCACAAGCCCCAAAATGCCTTTCTTTTTTTTTTTTTTTTTAAGACTAGGTCTTGCTATTATTGCCCGTGGAACCGCAGGCTCTCGTTGCCCGGGGTACCACAGACTCAAGCAATCCCCAGCCTCAGCTTCCCAGGTAGCTGGGATTACAGGCGCGCGCCACCACGCCCAGCTATTTTTTTGGAACTAGGTCTCGCTACATGCCCCAGGCGGGACTCGAACTGCGATACCTAGCCCCGGCCGCTTCATAGGCTGAAGCTTACAGGCACGAGCCACTGTGCCCAGCCCATGCCTTTCTTTCTTATTTGCCTTTCTTCACTTGCCACTTAAAGAGTTCTTTAAAATACTAACTGCTATCCTCCCATTTCCACAAGTTAATAAAAGGCTTTCTTTATGTAAACAATCTTGTGGTGCAGAATCTAACTTTCTGAATGCAAGTAAAATGACCCAATTAGGTAGCTAACAACTTCACTCTCCAGCTTTTATCTTCCATGAGGCACCCACATGTTTACTTTCCCACAATTTGCTGCCCTAAAAATTCAAACTCTTTTTCCTTTGTCTTGTTACTTATTTAAAATTACTTTTTTATTAAAAGTTGTATAGGTTTTAACTATCCTTTTCAGTTACTCCTCATTGAGTGCTTTGTAAGTCTGTGCAATGCATATATTTATATATTTTTACCTATTTTTCTCTTGGTAATCATTTTGTCACTCTAACTTGCAAACCTCAGTCAATGAAACTAAGATGGGTAAAAGCAAAACAATTTTTCATCTCTCATAATTCTTTTTTTTCTTTAATTTTGTCTTTATTGTTCTCAGTCTCAACATAGGGACTGTAGCTCTCAGCCATGTGCAACTGTTTTACTTTATTTTTTTAAATATTACTTATTTTGTTCTTTATATCACAACCTCTGTAAGTGGTTTTTGGGGTACCTACCCCTCCCTCCTTCCTCTGGTTCCCCTTCATTCTCTCAAACCCCACTCTTTGTGTTTACTAGTTGTGCTAAGTCCATTAGTCTCTTTCTTTCCTGTGGCAGTGTCCTTTCACTGGGTGAGGGGCTGCGTTGTTGGAACCAGGCAGCATGGAGGGAATGGTAGTTTAGCTACGGTGTTGTAAAAATAATCTAAGTAAGGAATCATGAAAACCTGAATTTAGATATCCTCAGAGAGTTTGAAAAGGAGATATGTGAAAGGGTGGTGAGGAAGGAGGGAACAGGAGTTAGGAATATGAGAGAACAGCGGTGAAATATGAAAGAATAGCGACAAGGAAAGAGAGAAACTAGAGTCAGGTCAAGTAGAATTGAGAAGAGTTTACTGCTGTGAGCTCCTGGGTGAGGTCCACTAACCCAGGGTGGGCAGTTAGTGAAGTTGGGCCCACATGGAGTTGGTATCTGCTTTTATAGGGGCAAGGGCCTCGGGGTGGGTTTTGCTAGTGTGACTGGCAAGGTTGCGGGCAAGGTTGCAGACAAGGTCATTTGCTGTGTGAGGTGGGCAAGGCTGAAGACAGTCTCAGCTGTAGCTGGAGGGTAAGATTGGGTTGGGTAGTGTACATAATCCTCTTAAGGGTGGAGGCTTCCAGTGCCCCCAATCTGACCTTTCATGGAAACTCTCAGCACCCCCAATCTGACCTTTCAATATGGTTAGGAGATATTTAGATATTAAGAGAATCAAGATTGGTGCTATAATTAGAGTGGAGGAAGATAACTGAGAGCATAAATGCTTGCTTCTCCGTTTATGGCTTGAGTAGGGCAGTCAGAGAGAGTGTCATTTTTCTAGATGGGAAATATGCTTGAGGGAGAAGAAAATTAGTTTTTTTGGGAGGAGGAATGTTGAGTTTGAGAAGCATATAGGACATCAAAGGAATGTCTTGTACAATGATGGATCAAGAAATCTGGAACTCAGGATAAAAAGTTGAGCCAGAGATTCAGATCTTGGCATTCAGTTAGTATTTAGTTGATAGTTTAAGCCATGGGATAGAAAAAACAAATCAGAGTATGTGTTACAAGAGAAGAGGATGGAATAGTGGTGAAAACAATATGTAACCATTTGGAAATATAGGAACAACAAAAAAAGAGGAGCCAAAAGGCAAATGGCCTAAGCAGAGAGGATAGTATCACTGAAGCCAGTGGGGAAAAGGAAGGCTTGTCCAACAGGGACCAAACACTTCAGAGATTAAGGGAGAGAAAGCCTAGAAAGGCTTAGTGGATTTAGAAACAGGTGACATTGCCACAAGTCATTAAATGAAGGAGGAAAACATAAGGCAGTGGGTTGAGGAATGCATGAGAGATAGGAAGTGTGGGCATCTCTTCAAACAAATTTGGATGTGAGGGAAGGAAAACAAAGGAGCCTGAACTATGCAGAGAGAAGGTAGACCAAGAGAGGGTTGTTGAATTTTGCATGGTTTTTTAGGCATATTTAAAATCTGGGATGGAAAAGTAGAGGAGAGAAAGAAGAGCTAGCTGAGACATCTTTATCAAGAAAGAAGAAGAGATATGAAGTGATAG
>PVHY01014624.1:0-38016 GCA_004024945.1 Uropsilus gracilis | reverse complement strand
CATTTTTATAAATATTTAAATTTCAAAAAAGAAACTTAGTAACTGACAGTACAATGTTAAAAAGTAGTGGAGAGAGTGGGCATCCTTGTCAGGTTCCAGATCTTAATTGGAATGATTTTAGTTTTTCCCCATTTAAGATGATGTTTGCTGTAGGTTTGTCATAGACAGCTTTTATTATGTTGAGATATGTTCCTTTTATCCCCAAATTTTCAAGAGATTTTATCATAAATAGGTGTTGAACTTTATCAAATGCTTTTTCGGCATCTATTGATATGATCATATGGTTTTTGGTTTTCTCCTTGTTGATGTGGTGGATTATATTAATTGATTTTCAAATGCTGAACCATCCCTGTGTCCTTGGGATAAATCCTACTTGGTCATGGAAGTTCTAGCAAGGGCAATAAGACAAGGAAAGACATAAAAGGAGTACACATAGGAAAAGAACTGAAGCTCTCATTATATGTAGATGACATGATTCTTTATGTAGAGATTCAAAAAAAAAAATCCACAGAACAACTTCTTGAAACAATAAACCAGTTCAGGAAAGTAACCGGTTACAAATTCAACACACAGAAGATAGTAGCTTTCCTATAAACAAAAAGTCAAGCAGAAGAAGAAGAAATTATAAAACCTGTCACATTTACCATCGTACTGAAAAAAAAAAAAAAAAAAACCTGGGGATAAACACAACAAAACACGTGAAAGATCTATACAAAGAAAACTTCAAAATGCTGCTAAAAGAGATAGAAGAAGACATAAGGAAGTGGAAAGACATTCCCTGCTCATGGATTGGAAGAACTAATATCATCAAAATGACCATCCTATGAAAAGCAATCTACAGATTCAATGTAATTCCTATAAAAATTCCAACATTCTTCAAAGAGAACAAAATTTATTGAAATTCATATGGAATAAAAAAAAAAGACCTGGATTATCGAAAAACCTCCTGACCAGAAAAAGAGAATGGAGGTATTACTATTCAGACTTCAAACTATGCTATTCAGACATAGTAATTAAAACAGCCTGGTACTGGTACAAAAACAAACCATCAGACCAATGGAACAGAACTGAGTCCCCTGAAATAAAGCCACACATATATAGTCAACTAATCTTTGAAAAAAGAGTGAAAAACTTACATTGGAACAATGATAGTCTCTTCAACAAATGGAGTTGGGAAAACTGGACCAAGACTTACAGAAAAAATGAACCAAGATACCTCCCTCACACCATGTACAAAAACTAACTCAAAATTGATAAAAGACTTGGATGTAAGACCTGAAACCATAAAATACATAGAGGGAAACATGGGCAAAACCCTTCATGAGTAACAATTCAGAAATCCATTTTTGGACACATCTATAGCTGGCAAAAAAATTGAAGGAAAACATAAACAACTGGGACTACATCAAACTAAAAAGCTGTACAGCAAAAGAGACAACAGAAAAAAACAAAAAGAATCCCAACTGAAAGGGAAAATAAATTTGCCCTCCATACACGTGATAAGGATCTGGTAACAAAGATACACAAAGAACTCAAACAACTTAACAAAAACAAAGTAAAATCCCAGTTTAAAAATGGGGAGAAGATCTTAAAAGACACTTCTCTAAATAGGAAGTCCAAATGGCCAACAGGCACATGAATAACCACACAACATCATTAGCAATTAGGGAAATGCAAATCAAAACCACAAAAAAATACCACCTTGCACCAGTAAGAATGCCCACACCCCCCAAAAAAAGACAACAAGTGCTGATGTGGATATGGAGAGAAAGGAACACTTTTACACTGCTGGTGGGAATGTGAACTGGTTCAGTCACTATGGAAAGCAGTGTGGAGAACCATCAAACTAATGAAAATGGAACTACCATTTAACCCAGCAATTGGTCTTCTGGTAATCTACCCAAAGGAGACCTCAATGTGAGTACAAAGGGACATCTGTGCTTGGATGTTTTGTGCAGCACTATTTATAATTGAGAGGAAATGGAAACAACCCAAATGCCCCAAGACAGATGGCTGGATGAAAAAGATGTGGAATATTATGCATCAATTAAAATGACAAATTTGATGATCTTTGTGGTAACATGGATGGACCTAGAAGAAATCATATTGGCAGAAACAAGTCAGAAAAACAGAAACCAAATGGTTTCACTAATATATGGGTAACCAAATGAGAGTACACAAGTGGGGGAGGGGACCAACTGGTGTGACCAGGGAGGGGAGATGGTAGGTACCTCCGGGCATCACAATGATATGAAATATATATATATATATATATATATGTGTGTGTGTGTGTGTTTGTAAATTATTAAAAAAAGAAACTCAGCAACTGAAAGTTAATCAGAATGATTCTTGTGGTAGCCTGTGCCAGCTTACTCATGTCCCTCAGAAATATATTCTTCATCTTCATACTTGATCATTCCTATTCTATTGAAAGCGAACACTCAGGACAGGAAGTCAAACATATTGGAGATAGATAACAGGACTGGGACAAGGAGTCTTCTGTAAGCCCCTTTTAGCAGAGGGAATAGCAACTACTGCTGGGCTAAGGAGGCAGATTGGAATCAGACATTTAGAAGCAACATAAGCCCTTGGGGGCTCTATCTCTTCTTTTCCTGTCTTAAATGGCACCACCACACTGGAGAATTAATGCTGCATATGGAGCATTAGACTGGGAGCTTTGCATGTAAATGTATTAAGGTGTGACTGAGAGACAGTTAGGGACCCAGCTCTGTTGAAGGGTCCACACTCTCAAAGGGGTCCAGTTACACAAAGGCAATGGAAGCAAACACTTAGGGTAAAACATTTTTAATAGAATCAGAGAATTGCTGTGCTCAGAGGGAGAAGAAAGGATGTTCCAAATAATAACCCAATAAAACACCCAAAGTTACCCATAGCCTTATGGGAAAATACCCAGCTGAACAAGCTTGGCTGGAAACAGGGCTGCTGGTACTGAAAACTTTGTCAAAGTTTTTTTCTGGCAGCAAGAAGCCCCAAGAAAGGGGGTATGCATCTCCCAGAGAACTTGGACAATCTTGTTTAGTCCAATAAGACTAATTTTAAGGGAGAAAACAAAAACTAACCTTCTTGGAATCCATCAGCAAATATCACAGCACAAGAGAGAAGGATTGTAAACCTAAATATTCTGAGGAAGAGTATTTTGAAACTGATTTTCAGTTAAATTATTGATAGGTCATCTACTAAACAGTAGCAAAAAAATGTAATGAGTTATATAAAATAAAGAAGAATTGTCAGGGCACTTAAGTTGTAATGTGAGTAAAATCACTTCCATAGTGGATAAAAAATGAGTCCAGCATCAAAAAACAAATCTAGGAAGTGGGTGATCAATTTCAAAATAAAAATGAAAGACAGCTATGAAAGTAGAAAAAAAAATGAAGAATGCAGATAATGTCATTCAAGATTTTTCTGAGGTTCAGAAAAAATGGTAATGAGGGAAAAATTATTGTTATTTTTTGTAATGGGAGAAAATTTAAATACTGTTCTGCAAAAATAAAGCATTTTATTTCTATCCCTAGATAGTGATTGCCATACCCTGTTGGTTCAATGTTTGATAATTTCATTGAATGAGTTAATGGAAAATTGAGAGAATTTTAACAAACTTTGTCAAAGAGTAGGCTGGAACCCAGTCTGTCAGCTGGTATGTTTTATTTGGCCTGTACAGTGTCATTTAGAAGAAAAAGTTAAACTGTAGTTCAATGGTGTGACTTCATCCCTTCTTTTGAAAAAGTAGATTATCTGGACCCACTTAGACTATTTCCAAATGGCACCTATTTTCACATTTGAGGGCAATTTTTCCCTTCAGGTAGTCCTGTCTTTTCTTGAAGTACCCACTCACTGCTTACATTCCTTGTACAGACATTAGCCTTATTAGAGTTTATGACCCCTGCTTTACAATGAGGCAAAAGAATCAGTAAGTGCACAGTGAAATGACATAACAATACAGGTGTAGTGAAGGTAGGTCAAAGAGTCTAGACACATTTGGGCAATACACTTGATTATAAAGATCCAGAGTAAATTTATGTAATCACCTATGCTGAAAATGTGAATTGTCTACCCAGTGAAAGAAGTTAGATTGAGTGCAGATTTTTGTTCTTTAACAACAAACATGAGACAAAAAATGGAGCAATGATATAAAGTCAAGAAATGATAGTAAAGTCAATTTAAAGTTTATATTCAAATGTCATTTTGAATGTAGCATTTTTTGAGGAGTTTAAAACAATTACCAGCATGTTTTTGAAAAATATACATACATGTATACATTTTACTTTCAGGTACAACTCAAGAATAGTGATGAACTCTGAAGTCATTCAGGCATAGAGTTGTTTAAGTAATTATTGAACATAAGGTAATAAAACTAAATAGTAATGTCAAAGTGAATTAAAACAAATACATCCTAAGCCCCCAGTCCTCTACTAATCAAGGTTAAAATATAGACTTGTCAAAGGGTCATGAACTCATGCCAAGTTACTAGCTTTATGGAAAAAGAAGAGATTCTATAGATACCTACTTGTTCACAATTTTGATTAGCACAGAAATACAGCTTAAATAATGTATTTTATTGTATATATAATAAATATATAATGCATTATACATATAATACATGGCAGACAATGCCATCTAAACAATAATTACATATTATGTAATAATTATATATAGAGAAATATATATATTTACATTATTGTATTCCTCGGTATACTCCCACCACCATATTACCTGTGAACCATAATGTTGATCTTTTGTGCTCATCCCTTTCCTGATTTCACCCTCCCTACCCCCATCAGCTGTTTGCTTTAGTTCCGTTGTCCTCTTGTTAATTTTGACTTTTTCTTGACCTTTTGTTTGTTTTCCCTGTATGCCATCTATAAGTGAGGCCATCCGGTTTTTGTGTTTTAACTTCAAGCTGAATAGAGTATACAAAAAATAGTAGTAGGGAAATAAAACAAGACACAACAGTATAACAGTGATGATTTTGCCTGACTTAAATGAAAACAGAAAATTTACTCAAAAAGAAAGAAAATTTTCTATAACCACAAATTACCCTGCCGCAATAATCATGACAATAGCTATCTTTGATTGAATTCAATATGTATTGCTGGCGGCTGTAAATTGGGAGTCTACTGTGTACAAATCTGCTCACTTCTGTTGGGTAACATTTAATTCACCATACAGTCACACTGAAATTGTACTATCACAAAAAAATCGAGGTTGGGTGATTTGAAACCTCCCACCTACTTCTTGATAGCACAAGAAGTCAATCTTCAGAAACAAGGTTTCTCTTCCTGCTAAGAAACCTCTAGTTGACTTGAAATAACTTAAGGGAAAAAATGGATCTACCGCATGATCTAGCAATTCCATTCCTACTTATCTACCCAAAAACACTAATTTGAGGAAAGATGCGCACTCCTGTGTTCACAGCAGTGCTATTTACAACAGCTGCACTATGGAAACAGTTTAAGTGCTCAGCAACAGGAGAGTGGATTAAGAACATGCTATATACACAATGGAGTATTATTCAGTTATTAAAAAAGGATGGACTTTTGCCATTTACAACAATATAGATGGAACTGCAGGGAATTATGCTAAGTGAAATAAATCAGAAGTAGAAAGGCACACTGAATGTCATCACTCATATGTGGTATATAGAGAAACAATGGGTCAGTTAAAATCAAATTAATAAGAAATCCTGGAGATTTGTAGAATTTGACTACCATAGGGGGAGGAGAAGAGTGAGGATGGGGGTACAATGGACTATGGTGGAGGACCATGGATGTGGGTGCTCTGGTGATTGATGTGATATGGCCCCACTTCTCTAAACCATGTACAGTGTCATGAACTAGTGTAACTTCAACAAAACAAAGAAAACTGAAGGTTCCGACTAGTGAGGCACTCCTCCCAGTCTGAGGGGGTAAATGTTTTTTAGATGACATTTCTAATTGAGGTAAGAAATTGCTTTTGTAACAAAAATTTTGATTTTTTTTAACACATTTAGCAGTCAGATTATTTTTAAGAACATTTCAATGGCTATGTGTTTTTGGAGTCCATGCTTAGGACCTGAAAAAAATGTTCACCACTACCAGTGTTTTACCTGTACATGTGACAAGGGCATGTGACAAGCCCTATTAAGATAAAATATGGATGAAGTTACTCTCCTCCTGACTGAGAGACACTCCTTCCAGTTTGTCTTTTCACTCTTTCTTTGGAGGCTTCTAAACTAGCTCCTGGCCATGCGCGGTGGTATGTGTCTTTAATCTCAGTCTAGGAAAGGAGGCAGAGTCTAGGAATTGCTTGAGTTCGTGGGTTCGAGACCTGCCCAGAGTAACAGTGAGACTTAGTCTCAAAAAATAGCTCGGTGTAGTGGTGCATTCCTGTAATCCCAGGTATCTGGGAAGCTGAGACTAGAGATCGCTTGAGTCCGTGGTACCCTGGGCAACATAGCGAGATCAAGTCTCAAACAAACAAACAAACAAACTAATTGATAGATAGATAGATATACAGACAGACAGAAAGACAAACTATCAAACTAGCTCCCATGGGATCTTGCCTCCGGCCAATGACTCCCTTGGGTGTATCGCCCAAGTCTTTTTTCCCCTTAGCTGTCATACTTCAGGGAGAAATCCACTGCCTATTGTGAGGAAGACTTTGGAGGCTATCTGGGAATAAACTTGGAACCCCATCCTTTACCCTACAAGGCTTTGGGTGACTGTAGTTGCTGCTGACAATCTGAGTGTCCCTCATCATGGATCTGGAGCCAAGGCACCCAGCAGTGCTGTGAATGGATTCACCCAAGGAGACTGGAGATGACACATCTTGTGTCAAATGCTAACTCTTGGGTCATTGACTCTGGAATATGTAACAAATACTCCCTTAAAAACATGCATAGAATGTTCCCTGGCATCCTCATGACCCTACTTATCTTATTCTTCTTCTCTTCCACTAGTTTCTTCTCTATGTTAGGTTTAGGGTCTCCAGAGCACAGTGTTCT
The DNA here is from genome assembly GCA_004024945.1 of Uropsilus gracilis. Classification (NCBI taxonomy): domain Eukaryota; kingdom Metazoa; phylum Chordata; class Mammalia; order Eulipotyphla; family Talpidae; genus Uropsilus; species Uropsilus gracilis. The sequence continues at coordinate 31,016 of PVHY01014624.1, read as the reverse complement.
TGCCAACTCTGACTCCTGTCTGCACTTAGAGTCAGCTCAGTTCCCAGACTAGCTCAGCCTGGGCAGTCACCCTCAATGTGTAGGTTCCTGTCAAACAGCTTTGGTTGCTGCTATTTACCTTTGATTTCAGAAACTAAATCTCAGTTTTGCACATCTCTATTTATCTATATAACCTAAAGGACTTTGGAAAGTGTGTGCCTTTTAATAGCTTCAGTTTATCAGGTCAGTTGAGTTTATAAGATCATAAATTTTTTGAGTGGTATTCACTTACAAATGGTGGTTAAATCTAAAAAAATTGTGATAATCAGAAATATGAGGATGTAGAGACTAAAAATGTTTGCTATAGTGTATGCCTGAGTAGTGGGGCCAGGGTGCACGATGGTAGTCTTGTCACCCCACCAATCTGTAGCATTGGCTGACATCTCCTGACATGTAGTGTGAGCTTCAGAGAGAAGTGCATTATTATTCCTGCTCACGTATCTACTTCCCTGGGACATGAAAGAATTTTTCTGGGTAGCCAGACTCCAAAAGGAACTGTCTTTGAGTAAATCTGTGGATCTGGCAATAGATGATGTAGAGGACATGTTGTTCTCTCTCCATTTCCCTTAAGCCCGCTGAGCTGCATTTCATGGACTCAGTGTGGTTCAGCCTCTGGGAGCTCATGATGAATGGCACTGAGGAGCAATGCTGACTGGGACCCTGGCCAACAGCCCCTTGTGGTATATGATAGCTGACGAGACTCTGCCTGCCATGCCAAAGCAGCTGATGCACTCTGTCAGACCTACTCATCAAGCTGTTTATTTGCAACCCGGGAGAGAAAATGACCTGAAGGTTGCCTGGATTGTGTCATTTACAACTGCTTCTCCTGGCACCAGGAAGGCAGACCCACTGCTCAAGTTCAGCACTTTAGTCTTTCATTCCCAAAACTAACTGTGAGAACAGCACGACTGAAAATGTGGGTTTTGATCAGGATGACTACATCGGCATTCTGGCCTATATTCTTGTACAGGGTTATTGAATTTTCAGTCTCGGTTTCCTCATCTATCAGCAGGTATCGTAATAATGCTTAATTCCTAAGATCGGGAGGGTAGTGAAGAGGGCAAAATATTGGAAAACTCCTAAAACACCTGGATGGTTCATGTACTTAAATATGTTAGCTACTATGGTTTATACTATTTTAATTTATTTAATAAACCACTTAGTATGAATTAGTATAGTATTATTAACTTTTTAATATCCCTTTTCTAAGTAATCATGTTGAATTCCATCAGTTTCACTTTCATACTTGAGACACAGGACAATTTCAAAGAACTAGTTCTAGTAAGGTGAAATAAAGATTTTACTTTGAAAATATTTTCTTACTGGTAAAGGAAAAAGTTGAATCTATAACTACAATATGCTGTTAGTAATTAACTCTGCTGTTAGTAATTAACATCTGAGGTCTTACTCTGTATTTCTTCTTGTGATTTTTAATATAGCATGTAACTGCTTTACATTTGTCAGCAGTTCCTATCTCTATACTTATTAAAAGTCAACAAAATTGGTTTCTCTATGTGAAAAGTTAGCCTAATTTTAGCATTTTTTAAATCATTTTTCTTCATAACAGTGTTCTTAAAATTCTTTATTCATTGCTATGGACAAGTCTTCATTCATTACTATAAAAAAGTCTTAAATCTCCCCCATGCATTTCATTTGCATAGAGAAGGAGATGTGTGTTCATCATGCAGGTATATGACTCAAGCTTAAGTGTTTTTCTGGTGAAGAATGGGCAGAAGTAGCCAGATGTTCATTTTTCTTCAGTATAATCAGTTTTGAGCTGAGAATACCAAATTTTTTTTTTCTTTACCTTTCTTCTCCAGAAATAATTATGACAAGAACACCATGCCACATTTGAAGGTCAGCTTAGTTACTTTATCCTTTTATTGTTGGGGTGTAGAAACCAGAAACTTGTTAAGGAAATGCTCATTTGCTAGTAGGGCTGAATGCTGAGTAACCCTGACCAGGTCATTTCACCAATCACAGAATTTGGCTGAGTATGTATCACTGAGGCTTTGATCAAGTAGCATCTACCCTACTATTTCATAAGATTTTTATTCAGTCACAACAAAAATTTCTTTAAATTATTAAGTTGACTTTTGAGAAGAATACCCCATCACAGTCTATCTTCCTTGAAAATTAGTATGTGTCAGGATCATGATCATAGTGACAAAACCACCTGACTTTCTGTTAAAATAGAAATTTCACTTGAGAAGTTCACATTAATTTTCATTTTTCACATCATTTAGGTCAGTCTTGGAATTTGAGAAAAGTGTGCAAACCAAAGGATGTTTGCTGCCTCTGTCAATTACCTCAAATTTGGAAAGGAATTTTCCCAGGTGTAGTATTAAATCAGCAGTAGGTGAGTGTCCTAGTTTTTCCATTTCAGTGCTATATAACATTGCTGTGGAGGTTCAGTATGTTGTGAAATAGGCTGCTGTGTGTTTTATATGCAAAGTGTTCTGCTATTAGTTCCAGAAAGACATCGTGCGCTCTGAGTAGCTCGTCCTTTGTGTCACTCATTGATGATTACTTTTTAAACTGTAGTTCGGTAATTACAATGATGAGTAAAAACACTGGTTTTCCTAATAGAACCTGCTCTTTAGTGGAAGGACACAAACCATTCTACCCCATAATATTCCAGATGCTGGAAAACTTGAAAAAAAAAATGGAAGTGCAAGACAGATTGTAGAATGGGCTGGAGGAGATGGTATAATCAGTGTAGTTAGAAAGATCTGTGTATGTGTGTATGTGTGTGTGATGTTGGAGCACTGGGTGGAATGAGGGGGCTTGGCATATTAAGGAAAGACCCAAAGCTGGGAGCATTTTCAGAAAATGCAATAACCGTGATAGGGCCATGGAAGCAGCATTAACAAGGGAGGAAGTAATAAGGAATGGGACAGTGAGGGCTGAAGGAGTTACAGATTGAGTGTCGGAGAAAGATATAAGAATTTTGACTTTTATTTAATCTTGACTAAGCAGGAAGTTATCTCTTCTTATACTTTCTAAGGTTGTTCTGTTTGATTTGTGAGAATGGACTGAAGAAAATAGGGCATAATAGTAAGAAGCAGAAAAACCAGTTAGTGGTCTAAATGATATGAGAATTGACAGGTATTGAATTTACCATAATAAAGATATTAAAGATAGTAGAATACCATATAGATGGTATTTGACACAGGTAGACTCTAATGTGGACATTTTTAATTGATTATATACATATATTTTCTTATATTGTTGTAAACCCCAAAGTTCTCTCACCACCATGTCACCTGTCACTTTGTCATGATTCCTTGTGCTCATTCCTCCCCTGATTTTGTCCTCCCTGCCTCACACTCCTTTACTGCATGCTTTTAATTTTTACCAATCTGTTTGCTAGTTTTAACTTTTTCTTGTACTTTTGGTTGGTTTCTCTATATCCCACATATAAATGAGACCATCTGCATTTATCTTTTTCTCTTTGGCTTATTTCTGCTAGCATCATTCCTTCTAACTCCATCCATGTTGCTGAGAATGACATCAGTTTGTCTTTTTTTGATTGCTAAGTACTATTCCGTTGTGTAAGTATACCACAGCTTTTTGATCCATTCCTCTCCTTGGTCACAATTGGGTTGTTTCCATATCCTGGCTATTGTAAATAGTGATGCAATAACCTTAGGAGTGCAGATTTCCTTTCCAATGAGTAGTTTTGTATCCTTTGCATAGATTCCCAGAAATGGAATCACTGAATCAAATGATAGCTCCATTCTTACTTTATATCAGCATTTGAACAGAGTTTCATGGCATAGTAAAGGAAGAAATTGAATTATTTGAACTGGGGTGTAGGCTCAGAAACAACAATAGCAAAAATTGGCCAGTCTTCTATTGGAGCCCTACAGTTAGAGTGTGAGGTGTGTTCTGCATGAAGCTTACATTCCTGGGCTTTGACAACCTGCAGTAGTCAGTCTATAAATATCTGCATGCCTGGTGGAAAATTGTTAGGAGCCGTGTGCAGGAAAGAAGAATGAGACAGCAGAGAGTGATAGTGAACTGTGAGGCCAACCCACAGACCAGGGACTTGGGAACACGTTCAAATCCACCTTTATTGGGGTCTCTCTTATACCTTGCCAAAGAATGATCACATTAAGTAATGAGGAAGGAAAAAATCCAGGATATCAAGACATGTGACATGTAGGCATGAAGATGGGTGATACAGGAAGAATACCTATGAGGGTAAACTCTCTTATCTCTTGTGTCTCTTAGGTGGGTCATTCCTGGGAGGTAAGGGGACTGTTGTCACAGATAAGACTTGCCACTAGTGTGTCAGAGATAACAAGAAAGATAAAGGTTTTCCTTTATTTAGGGCGTATCTCTTGATCTATGTCCACTCCCCACAGGAAATGTGCTGGAGAAAGTAGATCCCTGAGCAGACACAAACCCTAAGTTGGAAGTGAGCTTCTTTTCATGCAGGGATTCAATAGTAAGTGGAAGCATAAATGAAACAAGGAAATGGACACAGTGATGTTTGTTGAAGGCAAGAAAAAATGGAGTTGACTTGATCTTGCATGACGTACTGTCAACTAGCAATCATAAAGTATATGCACATAATTGCGAATGAGTTTCTTTGTTCTGATCACATACAAATGTGACATTAAGTTTGTACTTATTGGAGAGAAATCCATGAAAATAAATTTTAATTTTTTTTCTGACTTGGAAAGCTATCTCTGATGGGTGAATACAGAAGAGTTTTCTCTTACAGATCTCTCATTGAATTACTGAGTTTGACATCATATCATGACACGGTACAGTTGTTATCCTTAAAATTTGCCTAGACAGAAGTCCATTTTGGTGGACAATACTCATTTTTCTCTTTTGTGGGATTTTGTACTGAAATTTTCCTAAAATCTATGTAGTAGCAGCTCATCTTGCCTGAGTATGGTCTGAACATACCCTTTGGAAGTGGAGAAACTTGGTAGGGAGCAACAGGGTCAAGCCAGTGACTCTTACTTACATTGGTCTTACACCAGCCACTTCAAATCCTGTGCTTGGTAATTTTGTTGTATCTCATTTCATTTTGTAAATTGTATAAAAGAGTCCATTAAAACTCTTGACTTTTGTAGTGGATGTGGTTTTATATTCCACATTGATAATGAGTGAAATCACCAAGACAATGTCTCATTATGAAGGCAATTAAACATATGAGAAGTTTTCTTCTTGGAGCAAGGTACCCTCCATTTAAGTGAGCTAAAGTTAGACAGACGCAGTTTTTATATGGAGATAAATAATACAGACTTTTCAACTTTAGAGGAGTTAGTGAGAAAGCATATAGAAATTTCTCCTCTGGAGGGCACTGAATAATAGAGTTAGCAGACAAATGGGAACAGCAATTGATGACCTCTGAATGTTTCTTCCAACCTTAGGATCCTCTTCAGTTCTGTCCCATAAGCACTGTTTGCTGATGGCTGAACCACTTTATTTCTCCACGCCTCATTTCTCTTCCTGATAAATGTGTGAATGTTCTTCTAACACATCTGGTAGAATAGTTAGGAAAGGAAATGCACCCCTTAAGATTCTTTTCACCTGCAGTTTTGATTCAAGAAAGTTCAATCAGCTCACATTGAAATATCAATTTGTGAATTTCTCTTAAAAACTGACAGGGCACGGTATGTTAAGAGCTCACCATTATAGGTTATCAAGGCCATGACCTTGATAATCATCAAAGTCCAACACTTGCAAGAAACTAAACACTGTCCACATTGAATTCCATTATCTTTCCCTTCCCCTTTACTCCAGACTTACTTCTACTGTTCCCCAGTACCCACCAATCATTCCAGTTAGATTGTTCCACAACCAGAAATGTTCTCCTTGCTGTAACGTACACAACTCTTAATGCGTGTTTCTCTAATTGCTGTATCTCATGACAGATTCTCTGGCTACCCAGGTTTTATTGATCATACTTTGTTCACAAATCCAACATGGTGTATCATTTGCAGAAGACACAGATTTAATTAAACAAGGTCAAGTATCATTCTTAAATGTTTGAGTTGTTTTGTGTTTGACTTGGTTTGTCCTATCACCAACTCATGGCCCACTGACCTGTCTTAGAAGGCCTCCAGCCCGTGGCTTCCTGATGCTCTTATGTTAAGTCTGAGGTTCCATCTTTAATGGTGGGGTCCTGGTACCTTTAAATCATATGCTTTTAAATCAACACATCACCTTTCAGACCTTTAATCAATTGTATTTCTATGGGTTGTTTGGAGCTTGCATTTCTCAAAGAGCTTTGACCTAGATAATTTGGATCAATTATCCTGAAAGTGAAATTGACAGTCACTATTTATTTACCTATGAAGTCAGGGAAAAAGAATGGGGAAAAAAAAAAACTCACAAAGGAGTCTCTTTTTCTCCTTTAACTTAATCTTAAAAGAGTTTCAGAACAAACAGTAACAAAAATAATTATCTACTTGCTTAAGAACTATTCTTTGATGTTCCAGGGTTATGAAAGGTAACCTCAACCTTTCATTTAGAACTCAGACCTTGGAGAGTAGTAACGAATGATTGCATGTACATGTGAACAAACCCCCTCTGGAAGAGAATTCTCATAATAGTTAAACTTAAAAATATGCTTGGAGGAAAAATTGAAAAACATGAATGAGAGACTTCAGGGTAGTCATTTCCTGTGGGAAAAGAAGGAGGAAAATGAGATTAGGCAAGGATATAGAGAGTAATTTGCCTGAATCTGTAGAGTTTATTTACAAAGAAAATATCTGGAAAAGAACTGCAAAGGACGAGCATTCATTAATTTGGGATTAACTTCCAGAAATGTATGATGTTATATTACTTCCTGTATTCTTGATATAATTCTGTGTCAGTTTGGTATAAACATGCTGGTATATTTCCTTCATGACCCTGTTTTAAAAGATAATAAATCATTATTTCGTTGCAGATGGACACTTTTGATACTAGGGAATTAAATCTGCCCAATACATATTAATCACCTTCTGTATACTTACTTCCATGATAAAGTCAAACACCAGTAACTTAGAAACTCCTTCTAAGGTAACTTATGGAATTTGATGGAGAATAAATAAGTGAAGTAGGTAAATAAAATAACTTAGTACATCGTATGAATGTTAACTTCTGCTGGAATTTTAAAGGTAGAATTGGAGAGTTTGGAGAGGATACTGAAAAGAGCAAATAGATAGGAAGCTCAACATGTTTGAGAAAGAGTGAATGGTACAAATTCAATGCTGGTCTCAGTTTTGGAAGAAGAGAAAATTAGGTTGTAGGTGCTTGGTGCATTAAGGAAACATTTTCCCCTACACACCAGTAGAATTGAAAAATAGATTTTCACTTACAATTCATAATAGGAATTAAAAGAAAATTAAACATTGTTTCCTGCTATTGTTGCTGTGTGAGATTGCTCTCAGCAAGGGTTGTACATAATACTCATTTTGGAATTTTTCATTTTTTTTAAAAGAGAGATGGGGCAAGGAAGAGTTTGGGGATTAATGAAAGTTAAAAGCGTGTCAGAAGATATTGCATCTTTTGCTTTCTATGTAATAAATACGTAGGCCAAGATGACATGTAAGGAAAGAGTTATTGAAGCAGCAAATAAGGATGCTTGGAAAGCTGATTTGGTAGTGAATTTTAATGTAAGTTTTGGTCAGGAAAATAGATGCCAAAAAGTAGTTTTATAAGGTTTCTTACAGATAGACATGAATATGTGCACTTCATAAGAGATACTGTACTGTTCAAACAGGAGCCTACTATGGATACAAATAGGGATAAAATTGTCAGGACATTCATCATATTCAGCCTAACAGAGAAACTGATCCTGGAACATTCTGCAGGTGATGGAAGTCGTATATCTGTGCTGGATAATACTGTAGCTATTAGATGCCTGTGGTGACTGAGGGTTGATTGTTATTTCTTTTTCATCTTAGTTTAGATAGTTTCATGCCAGGTAGTGACTATGTATCATGTAAGTGCCACTAGTATTTTAGATGTTTTCCATCAATCATTAATTTTAGGTTTCGCTAAAAGGTGAATTCAGAAGTGTTCTGCAGTATTTCTCACTCTTAAATTATAGATGATAATTTGTAGCCTCAAGTAAATTCCAGTTTTGTAAATGTTTTTTGGGTGCTTCACTGTGTAGGAACATTCGGTATGGCCATCACCAATAGTTCAACTGCTGAAAACAGGGCAGATGTGTTTGCGGAGACTTTGCAGAACAATTTTGTTGACTTGAAAAAGATGCCTGGCCACAGTCTATGTGGACACTATACATTTAAGATTCTTTGATTCTTAGCATTTCAGTAGGTCACCAAAATGGCAAATCAAATGATGCCTAGCTAGTCAGGTGATAACTACGATAGTTTGTTTTTTCTTTTCTTTCCTTTTCTTTTTACAGAAATGTTAAACTAGAAAAAAACATGGTTTAATGATTCTAAATTTTCTGAAGATCAGTTAGGACTTTAAATATATTCTTTGTATATTAAATGTAACTCAGGTACATTAAGTCTTATAAAAAAATCAATCACCTGGCTAAACAGAAAAGTACACCATTTCAGGTGTCTTGAAAAATCTGAAATTTGGAGTTGCTCAGTTGCTTACACCAATTCTGATTCATATCAGACAGGAACAAGTAGTTTATTATAATAGTGATGTAAAGAAACTCACTTAAGAATTAGTAGCTAGACAGAGCATTGAGCATATTCTTCACTGCAGCACTTTTGGAATCATTGCTCCCCTTCCAGATAAATTCAGACAAGAGCATAATCTAGTACAGAAATAAATGAACCAAATCATGCCAGTGACCCCGGCATGCCATTGCCATCATAACTGTGTATTTTGCATCATTGAAGAGAAACACACACATTGAAATGTGGTCAGAAAAAACAGCACAAGCAATAGAATAAAACATAGGAATACTCTTTCAGAAACATCAAAAGCAATTTGAAAAATTAATTTTCTTAAGGTGAAAAATATGATTTAGTGGTCCAGCAATACAGAATTGGCACACAAAATCACCATGACCGGAAATATTTTCTAAAAGTATGGTCTGGCATAAATTCTAATTGTTCAATAAGTCTTCTGAGGATAAGAAATTGGGAACTACTTATATTCATGTCACAGGTATTATATATACACTGTGGACATTAATAACCTCAGATACTAGTCTCACTTTCACTCTCATGTCTTTAACTGCATACTGTAGAGTGTTCCCCCAATGTAGAAACTTATTATGTTAATATGTACTTGCATGTATGTATGTGTATATGCATACCTGTGACAGATATACTTGTATAAGTATATGCATATTTATTTGAATCTATTATGTGAATGTAATTTGAAGTCAATGTTTTGCCTTTTTTTGTTCCATGTCTGGAATTTATGGGTATACAATTTATAAATACAGTTTTTAAAATTAAATAATTTAAATTTAATCATTTAAATTAAATTAAAAAAATAATTTGGGAGACTAGACAAAAGCAGCTTGCTGTTTATTCTGTGATTTATTAACCTATATGTTATTCTTACTACTTAAAATAAATGTCATATTCTAGTAAAGAAACTTAAAAGATCCAGGAAATATGCCATAAAAGGGCTTTCTGTCCTTTCAGTATCACACTAGATCACTATCAAGGTGGGTGATCTGACTTTCTAATTGAAATATGACTTATTTGACAAAAATTTATTAATTGAAACCCAGATTCTCTAAAGTTGCAGATTAACTTAAAGAAAATGCAATTGATTTTCAGAGTATTTATGCAATTGATTTCTGTCTTGTCAAGTAGATGATGCCCTAGATAATAATTTCCATAAGCTTTGTAAAAAATCTAAGCTAGCTTTCTATAAAATAATTTCCTCTTATTTTTAGATGTTTGCTTTTTAGTGCTGAGCCAGTATTGTTATATTGTTGGGTTGTTCATGAGTTCAAGAAAATTTTGGCACATGATGACTGTGAATTTATATCACATTTAGATTCTTTAACTTTTTGTTCTTGATTGTTGTTGTAGCTTGTTGGTAAGATTTTTAAAAAGCTGATATGATTTTACTAATGGAAACCTTGAAAGTATCATTAGGGAAAAAACATAAGGTTCCATGATAACTTGAAGCTGAGGTAAGCGGAGAAAAAGTATCATCTCTGCATGAAGTAGCTTATAATGTACCACACACCATCTGTTCCTCACCATCAAGGCAATGACCATCAAAAGAAAGAGGAGGCAAATCTTTAAACTTCCAATTTAGTAGTGTTTTTAAACCACCATTATCATTAAAGCAAAATTCATTAAATTATCTGTTGTGCTGATGAGTAGATGGATCAGTTGAACAACATAACTCTGGGAACAGTCTAATTAAAATAGATACTACTGATAAATTCAAGGACAAAATGACATAGAATATAAACTGATTGCCATGCACAGATTCAATGGAGAGGGTGAACATGTATATTAAAAATAAGGAAACATGGGTTTCATTCATAAATGAATTCCATTGTCTTTATATGAAAGCTACTTAAGTCTAAATTATAAATCCCACCTCTTTCAGATTTGATTAGGAAAGTTGGCTGTGGATTGTGGATATTTATATATATATATAAATATAAATATATATAAATATAAATATATATATTAAGGAATGAACAAGGAACTCTGAAAAATGCAGTTGATTCTGAACACGAGGAGTTTGCCCATTTAATTTCTTATCAAACACTTTTTTTTCCATTATAGTTTTCTTTTGCTATGTAAACTGTTCATCAATAATTGTAAAACATTGTGACAATCTTGGAAACAGTTACTTGGAGACTGAAGCTAAGGTGGTCTCAAATGCTAAGGTTTATTGGTTGTAGGGTGTCAGTATGTTCAAGGAACAGAGTTAAGAAATTTAAATATAGACCTACTACTACTACCTCCAATTTTGGTTCAGCCCATAGATTTTTCCCTTACATGTTCACACAATTCTTTTTTTAAATCTATTTTTAACTGAGTAATATGGGGTCCCACTATTCAATAGCACCACCAAAGTGCACCCCACCACCAGATCATCCAGATTTGAGTACCAGGTTTGGAGACCCTGTTCTTCCTTCCTTCTTGTTCTCTCCCTCCCACATTCACTCCTATTGGTTATTTCAGTTCTGTAGCTTATTATAAGGGTTAGCTTTTCAGCTTGGCTATTAGTTTAGTTACATATAGTCCATATATGAATGACACCATCTGGTGTTTGTCTTTCGACTTCTGACTTACTTCACTCAGACTTATTCTTTCAAGCTCCATCCATGTGACTGCAAATGGACATGGGTTTATTATTATTATTTTTTATCTCTAAGCTGTATTCCATTGCATGTAGATGTATGTATACGACAACTTGATCCACAAAATTCTTACTTTCTTCCCTTCTTTCATAGAGAGGCCCATATTTAGAATCTGTCGTGAGGTCATCCTCTCAACCCTGATAAGTTAATATATATTTTCTCTGTTCTTTCCTGATTAATGTGCTTAAGAATTTATCAATTGACTTGATCTCAAAGAATCTGATTGGCCTATGACAAATGTTTACAGTGGGGATGAGGTAACACATGACTACATAAAATCATACTCTGGGGTGTAGTGATTTTTCTCTTTGTATTACATTTATTTTTGTGTAAAGGCTTTCTCTATCATATTACACTGAATGATTTATAGTTTATTTTTCATACTTTGTGTTGTTTTTAGAGGTATTATTGAGAGATGGATATCTGAGAGGTGGGTATCTGAGAGCTGTTACTGTTGTCTCTCAATATTGAAAAGTCACGAAGTTAATTGCAATTAATTGATTCAAAGTTGGCTTAAGGATGTTTATAATATTCTAAATGAGTGGTTAAAAGGCATGAACTATCTGATTTTAAAAGTCTTAATAAGTTAGGGATGAAATATTTCATTAGCATTGTAAGTGAAATTTATAGCTAATCTCACCATCATACAGAATGACCAAAAGCCCAATATTTCATTAATATCAGAGAATAGCTAAGTGTGTCTGCTGTCATCAGCATCATTTAATGTTGCTGAGAATTTATGTAGAACATAGTAAAAAAATAAGTAGCAAGATTAGAGGTTTGTAAATTAGAAGAGATGAGGAGATACGTTATCCCAAATTGTATTTAAATATAATCTGAAAGGTAAAACAAACAAATGGACAAGAAAAATTTTAAACTGTCAGCAGAACTGAAGCACAGAGCAGGAGAAGGGTAGGTGGATAAAATCAGGGCCAGTATGGACACAAGAGCTTAAGGTGATAAGGTGATGGGAAAAACTTGGGATAGACAATGATGTAAATGTATATATATATATATATATATATATATATATATATATATAAATGTATATATGTAAATGTATATATATATATGCTCAACCAATTTTTAAAAATTAAAACATTTATAAAAAAGAAAAAAGAAATGTAATCTGAATATCAGGCTCTTCAGAACTTTAACTTTCTAGTATGTACCAACAATAACTATATAGACATTTCATAGACTTGGTAAGTATACATTAGAAATTAAAACAAAGATCCATTCACAATAGCAAATCTAGATTATATATTTTTTAAAAGAAAAGGAAACAAGACAAAAGTTGAAAATAATAAGAAAATGAAATATATATCAAGATGTAAAACTTGTGTGCATGGTATTTATCTTTAGAAATTCTATGCACATGCAGAAGGGATCTCAATTAGCCATATTTTAAAAAGTTCCTTGTTTATTTTTGCATTTCCTAGAAATTATGCAGTGAAATAAAAAAATACTAAATTGATTAAATAATTATTTAAGAAACCAACTTAGTTTATAAATAAAACCATCATTTTATTGTCAGATGTTTCCTATAGATGTTTCCTATATACAATATTTCTTTATATATCAATTAATTACAGTATTATTTATGATAATAGTTATGTTGGTAAAACAAGAATTGTAAAATTAAAGCCACATGCTTATATAACATTAAATAATACCAAGTCTGCTTAATAACAATTTAAAAGTATTGGCTGAAAAGGCCATATAGATCAATATATCTCCAAATAATCATGTTAAATATACTTAACATGAATGCAAAGTGTGGTTATCTCTACATGCCTGCGCAATAGGTGCTTAAAAATAATACTTCATCTAGAACATTCTAAACACATTCTATGTGTATAGCATTTTAGCAGAAATACAATCTATAAATTATGCTTTATTTTAAAAGTGATAGTCTCAAGTGCTGTATTTTTGTGAGAGGGACTGAAGTGTTTCATTAGGATTTCATTCACAGAAGGGGTGGTGGTCCCTTTTATCTTGGAACACAATGGAGATCTCATATGACACTGAGTATGCTGAGCACTGAAGCAGTTTATTTGTTATTAAACATAGCTTTGAGCTTGAACATTTAAAGCATGCAGAACCTTTCCACCTGTGTGCACATGTGTGTATGTATGTGTGTGTGCTTTAATCTGTGGCAAGATGTATAGCTACATGTAGTTTAGTAATAGGAAGATACTGTTTTTTCTATCATCAATTTAATAATGCCAATGATTGATAAGGTTTTGAAAAAAATCTTGCACATTATTATTTGGGGTAAAATTGTTAGGAGTTGCATATGCAATGAAGAAGAAATGAGATGGAAGCAATTGATAGTGATCTGTGAGGCTAGTTCACAGAATGGGGATCCTTGAGAAGCATGTCCAGGTCCAACTTTAATGAAACTGTGATGCCCCTTATATACCTAGCAAGGAAATGTTACAATGATGTAAAGAGGAAGTATCAAGCGTATGTAACATGCAGCAGGGAGGATACAGGAATGTGGGGTAACAGAAGAATTTACCTGTGGGGGCAATAGTTATACTAAAAGGTCATATGTCTCTTGGAACACTCCAAAGAGGTTAGGAGTCTGTGTCACAGGTGAGAGACCGGCTATTGACCACTCTGCAGTGTGCCAGTGGGGGTAAGGCAAGATAAAAAAAGTGTTCTTTGTATCTCATAGCTCATCTCTCATCCCATTTCCACATCACATCTCTCAAAAATCAATGTATCTATTCTGGAATATTCCAGATCAAGTTAAAGTCAGCACTTGTAGACTGGAGGTGCATAAACTTACCCTTCTCCTACCTCCTTTCCCCTTGGTGTGTGTTCTATAAATATTAGCAAACAAATGGAAACAACTGAACTTTGCAACAATAGAGGAATGAAAGAGCTGTGGTTCTTTCACTTGAAAAATTCTTAAGGAGAGATTGAAATAAATAACTACCAACTTGAATCTTAAATCAGTTTGCAAAAGGATTCTTATACTGTTATATAGTCAATATTTATGAGTATAAACAGTTATTGAAAAATATGAAAACCTATATGGACCCTATAGAATGTAAACTGTCAGAAAGGAAGAAATGTTAAGCATTGGAGTCAGCATCATTGTAAATTTTTGCAATAAGAAATTTCTTAAAATTATAAAAAATAATTATATCAAGTACAGTTATGAATTAAACACAGGCACATTTACCTCTTTTGAAGACAAATGAACTTAAAGTTGTTACTAATTGATGATTTAGAAAAACATTGTAAACAAAGGTCAGACTTAGGTAAGTTTTTGTGAAGTAGAATGTTTGAGAAGGTGAATGTTTGTATTCTGGTAATCATATGGAAAGAAAAACAAAGGAAAAAATACCAGCTTGGATCTATTAAAGGATTAAATAGCTTCTGTAAAGAAGCTGGCCCTCACCTAAGATGCCAGGATTTTGAAAATCGAACTCAACACAAATGTTCAAAACCCTGCAGTTTAAATATAAATTAAATGTTTGTGTTACTTTAAACTACATTAAGATAACTTGTTGACAATTAAGAAGAATTAATTATAAGCTCAAGTACAAACAGCCAAGTAATTAGACATCTATCTGATTGGACATCTCCAGTGGTGAGAAATTTTATACCTGCTAAAACCCAATTTAGTTACCCAGCATTTGAATTTAGGGATTAGAATTTTATGAATGTATAAAATGGTTTCCCTCAGCCCAAGGGTTTCAGGCACTTTTCTCTGAGGTTTATGAGTATGTGATTATATTCAATGAATATAAAGCATTTAGTTTAGATTAAAAGAAATGGAAGAAGGGGACAGGGGGAAGAAAGGGTAGAAGAAAGAAAATGATTCTTTTGTCTTAAAATGTTTGAGTTAATGGTAAAGTCTGTTTCTTGAAATAAGTGGGTATTCATGGGCATGTTCAACGTGTGACAATACATTGAACTATTTCTTTCTGCTCTGTGCATTCTTTATATTTGCACCACCCTTTAATAAAAGAGGAACTCTGTGTGATTGAAATTTTGCAAGTTCAAGGATCAAATTGCTGGTCAAAGTCAAGATGGAACAGGTCTTTTATAATAGTGTAGGTGTGAAAAGTACCATGACCTCAAAAGTCATTAAATCTCATTTTTGCTCTTTGAGAGTCACAGATGAAAAGCCCAACATGAAATAAAGTAATGAGTCTGTAAAGCTTCTCTGGGGGCTTAATGAACTCAAGGAGAGAAAGGACATTTCAGAGTTTCTATTACTGAAATATGAATGTCAATATTTAATCAAGCACAGCAGGAGTTTTTTTCACATAGGGTCCAGCTTTTATTGATCCTGATGATGAGATACTGACTTTCCATTATTATTTGGATGTAACTTGTCCACATGTTGCTCAGAAGCACTCACTTCTGGACTCTGAGTAAGCCTGGAACCATATGTAAATGAGGTCTGCAATAGGCAAATGAGGGTCGTTGCACTTGCAGACACACAGATTAGGGCTACTAGTGTCCACATAGAAAACCTGGATATGAACTAATACCTACAATGATCAAGTTGATGTATTTTGTGAAAGGCTTCATGAATTTTCATTTGGTCCCCATTCAGAACCACTTATCTTAAATATAAATTAGAGCACAGCCTGCTAAGATGTGTCACAGCCGTTTTCGGGGGCACCTCCCCAGCATGCTTTTAATGGAGGCCAGGCAAAAAATTGCTTGCTTTGTAATTTGGACTGACTTGTACAAAAATCTTAATGGAAAATCCTCCAGGTTCTTTGTGAATTATCTTAACTGAACTCTTTTCCTGGGGTGTTATATATTAGCATCTTGATATGGAGCCTATTCCTTAGTCAGGGAAACTTTTATCTATCAAAGTCATATATTTTTGTCAAGATAGTTCAATAAATCAAATTTCAAAATAAAAAAATGGAATATTTCAGATCATAAAATTACTCTCACTACTATTTTTAATCATTTTCCTCTGTTACCTCAGACCTGAATTCTATCTTGCCAATATAATGAAAGCAATAGCGATGTAGCACCAGACAAATGTAACCACAAGCATCTTAGCAGGCTGTTACACTCATTTCACTGCTTGATGAACTTGGATTATCCCAGTCTGTCCAGAGGGCCTTTATACTATAGGCCACTCTTCCATTTTTCCACATGTTTTCTGCTGGATAATGGCTCACATAGCCACATGACTCACAGAATAAACTCCTAGAGCATGTTTTATTATATTTCCCTCAGATTCCTTTTATTTAGTAACCTAAAAATTATACATGAAAAAATACAATAATTTAAAAAAACCTGAAGCTTAACTCATCAAAGACAAAATTTTAGTAAAGTAGTCAGAGTGCACTTACTGTACAGTTAAGAGTAAATGCAGTTGGCCAATTTAGGTGAAAAATTTTGGTATCACCAAAAAAATGGTAAAAACAATCAGATGAGATCAAACCCATTCCAAGTGGTATGGCCATAGACAAAAGGTTGTGGAATATCTATACAATGGAGTATTAGTCAATAATCAAAAAGACAAAACAATGCCATTCACAGCATGACAGCTGGAGCTGGATGGGATTATGCTAGCTAAATTAGAAGGAAAAAGAGAAATGTCAAATGGTCTCACTTAGAGTTAGAATATAGTTAAATCAAACAAAAGAACACCAAATAATAAAAAATAACAAGTTGACTATAGAAAGGAGGCATCCAAAAAAGGAGGGATAAGGATGGCAGTTAAACAGGGGAGGGAAGAACATAAAGGAAAATGATGGTGGGCCACAGGTGATATGGTGGCAGGAGAAATATGGGGACTACAGCAATGTAAAATTAACTAATTTTTTACAAAAGTAAAATGAGACCTCAGGTATCATCTTTCATACAGAATGAAAATCCAGGTCTGAGGAAGTGAAGCGGTTTTACCAAAACAGCTTAATTTACAGCATTTGAAAATTAGACATAGATGTGTAGTTTGTCTTACCAATTAGAATTCTAGAAAGTGGCCAAGGAACAACAATGTATGTGACACTAAGACTTAGCTGAGAGCTTGTCATTGCTATGGATGACAGCGATGTCATGTATCACAGAGAATGGGGGAATTCTATAAAAGCTGCAAGATCAAGAGAAAGCAGCAAAAACACCTTGCCAAGATTTATAACACTGTGTTATCCTGTGCTTCTCATTGCTTCGGCTTTATGCCACTGTTCCTGTCCTCTTAAGCTTTATGTGCTTTCATTTTCCCTGAAGTGCTATGTGTTTTCTCATTTAATACAATGCTCATTTCTTGCGCAGCAAACTCAGCATCATCCATCATGAACCACCCTCGCTCCTGTGTCCTCCTACCCTGAGCATCCATTGTGACTTTGAAATGCTCACTCTACTTCCCATTCCATGTTCCTCTCTGTTGTATTTTAAGGTGTCTGAAAGCAAAGCCTGCATTTAATGAACCTTTGTTGTTTTCCTAGTATTCTGTGACTAGCTGTTGTTAGGCACTTAATGCTTACTGAGTTCACGAGTGAGTTACATGGTTATATGTGCACAGTAGGATGCAAGACATCCATTTCAATGATGAAATGCATATTTGATGACATAAAAATTAATTTAAAAATTGGAAGCTTGTCACCTTTCACCCACCACTCTGGACCTTGAGACTCACGGGATGAGTCTCAGCACCAAGGCCCAGGCAGTGCAGAGATAAGTGGTCAGATGGAACTTAAGACTTCAAGGCATGTTAGTGTCTTCTGGGTTCTAATCTGTCGGAAGGCTCTGAATAGCCCTCCCCTCCACCATTATTTTCTTTTTTAGTCCTCTCTTCCCTTCTCTGTTTAAAATTCTTTAGTGCTACTTATAAGCCATCAGTTACCTGTGAACTCTGTCCTCTCAGTTTTCTTCTGCCGGTTGCTCGAATGGAAACCTGACCTCTCCCGAAGTAACTGCTTCTGAAATACTTCTGAGTGACAACTCTTTATTTCTGCCCACCCCTCTCACCTCCTTGCTCTGGAAGTCAAAGAGGTGCCTTTTTTATTCTGCATGGACATTTCGAGAACTTGCTTCTAGACGTCTTTCAAAAATGCCTTCAGTGTTTAATATAACATCACCAGATCTCTGAGTATTTCATCTCCTGACTCTCTTTGGTTCTATCCTTTCTCAGTGGTGACCTTCTAACAGCCTGGCTCCTGTGACACTGTGTTCTTGAATGCCTCAGTTGTGAGCATCCTACTCTCTGTCTGATACATTTTAATTTTTCAAGTTCACTTATTTTTTTTATGACATTCCATCAATTCTTTGACCATACCAAGAAGTACAATTTCCCTTTCATTATAGTTGCCTAACAAGCATCCAATTCTGATTAAAAACAGCTGGAACAAGCTGGGAAAACATAACCTTCAAAACAATGCTGGTATTGTTTAATTTTTAATTCATGGTTAGTAATCTCAAGTGGGTTGACATTGTTTTTACTTACATATTACCATGTCTCATGTATAACTTTTAAATTACAGTATGTTGCTATACTGCCTTTCTAAATTTCCCTAGTCAGTCTCTCTAATTTTCTAGATGATGGTTTCATATTTATTTTCTGTCTTCTCAGCACTCCCAACTCCTACCCCACTCTCATCATATGACTTAAGAGAAGAAAATTGGAAAAAATCAGAAGAGGTTTCGTTAGTGTTTAACCAAGCGGCATCCTGGGACCCCAAAACTTGCATGGATTTAATGGGGTCCCCTCCATTCATGCATACAAAGGAAAGGAGACTTTTTCAGTCTAAAAGAACTTCAGTGGAATTAGTGTGCATAGAGGGAGAAGAGAAGAAAGAATATTCTGAATAAAATACTGTACATCGCTCATCCCCTCAGAAGTAAATACTAAATTCTCTCAGCCCAGAGCAGGGCGGCTGAGACCTGAAAGCTTCTCACAGTCAAGGTACCTTCTGTTGGGGAACCACAGAAATGGATTCTGAAGCCGGTCCCTAAAAACTTGACACTAAGAAGGTACCATGTCAGGATAACAGCTGCCTCTGTCAGCCTCCCCACATCTCTCTCACTGACATATCTCTTTCAAGTGTCATCTCCTGTGTCTTTCCTCTATGGGTCTCCTTCCATGATTCCCAAGTCCCTGGTCCATTGCTAAGGGCAGGCATTCTCATCTTCTCTACATGTCTCCTGTACCCACCCACCTGCCTTGTTCTGAAGCTTCACCAGGCCACTCATCTTGGCCCATGGTTAAGCAGGACAGAGAATATGCAACTTCACCAAATACTTGTCCACTGCACCCATCGGCACACCTTGCTTTTCTTGTTAGTATGTATTCATTTCTTATCATCCTGTAGTTTTGCACCATTCCTGGTTCCTCTCACTGTTTCATCCCACATTTCATTTTCTTTCTTGTGCCCTCTTTTTCTTCTACCATATCAACAACCCTGTCAGCTTAGTAAGCACTATCATTTCTTCCACCTCCAAGAGAATGATCTGTTGACCCCAGTCTCCTCCAGCCCATCTCTGCATTTCCAGATTTCCAAAGGGAGTCTGTCTACTCTCTTCTTCTTTTACGCAATCCATCCCATGATGCTGTTTCAACAAGGTGTATCCTATTGCAAGACACTACTCGTCAGGTTGACAGAAAATGTGTTTACAAGTATATAAACTTTGAGAGTAGAAGGGAGTCTGAAGATTTATTACATTGTAACATTGGGCGTGAAACAGGTATGTCTCAGGTAACTTGAATGAATGTGTGGTCACCCATCTATAACTGCAAGCTTGCTAGTGCCAGTTGTCTAACCTCAGATAGCATGGTGGACTTCCTTTATCTTTTTTTTTTAATTATATATATATATGATTGTTTATTAAAGTTGATTTTGTTTGATTTATTTTTTTTTTTGACATTTATGATTTCTCCCGTCAGATGTAGTTTTGGTAGTTCTCACACACAAATCGGGTCCAAAAGGGGCAGAAGCCTCTAACCAACAAGTCACAGGTCTGCATCTGCATCACCAGCACATAGCAGTTTAAATAGCAGGATTTTATTAGCAAGGGAAATTAACCAGGAAAGCAAAAAGTCCTTACAGTCACAAGTGGTCAGTTATCTTACCCCAGTTACCATGTTCAGTCCCAAAGTTTCCAAAGACACATGTCCATAATGGTGCCCCTCTGCCCCACCAAACATGAGGTAGGCACTCTGCAAAATCCAGTCTTTCTCTGGAGTCTTCTCTTTACTTCTTTTCTCTCCAGTGTTCTGAGCTGCTGCACTTCTCCTAAGCTCTTCAAACTTCCTCCACAATTACTGATGCACAAATCAGCTTTCCAAATCCCTGGCTGTCTCCAGGTACCAGCTCACTATGCCACCTTGCTACGGTGCCATACTCTCCACATCGGCTACTCTTTTGCTGGTCCATAACCAGCTCACTCTTTCAGGGAGCTTACCCTGGCCAGGTCACATGGGCCTATTCTCTCAGTCTGCCATTCACATCTCTTTCCTTTTTTTCTTTTTGCCTTGCTCCTCCCTCTTAATACGCCCTCTCTTCCTATTGCCTGTTTTCTCTCACACTTCTTTCAGACTCCACCCACCAGGGTATTTTGGCACCAGTGCAATTTTTAACTGTGTCACTACCCTGTATCACCACCACCATAACAACATAGTCCATTATCCCCCCCCCCCCATGTTCTCAGTTTCTCTACTCCTCTCCCCTCAAGGCTGTCTCATATCTGTGGCAGTTTTAAGGATTTATCTTTGACCCATTATTTGTTGTTTCTTAGTGTTGGGGACCGTTCTTCAGTCTGTTTACAATCAGTAGACACTCACTTGGAGTCTCAGTCACCAAACACCTTAATCATTATTCCTTTTCCGTTTTCTTTGCAGATTTTCCCTAATATGCACAAACTTCAAACTGGATTTGCTGGTACTCTGTCCTGAATCCTCTGGTGCCTTCTTCCTCCCCTACTATCTTCACCTACCTGATTAGCAGTTAGTAATTGTTAGTTGTTTATTTCTACCATGTAAACTCCTTGGAAACCCAGCCTCATGTGCCAACTGCCTACTATACATCTGCACTTGGATGTACAACAGACCTCTGACACATAAGAGAAATGGTCATTTCCTCTCGCCAAAGCCCTGGAGCTATTCTTACTCACACTTTCTGTCCCATTTGCCCCCAATGCATTCTTGTAACCACTCTGTTCTTGTTGCATTGTTGCATTACCTTCTTTACTGAGTTCCTTGTTTCCACCCTTGAATCATCACCCCTTCTCCTCCCACATGAAATCTATGTTCAGTAAAAACTGGCTACTTTAAGTCACAGCCTGCTGCATCTCTTCCTCCAGCCCTGTAATGGCAGACCACCTTATTCGGGTATGAAATTCCATCTTTAGTGACTGCAAAGATCTATACCATCACATGCTAATCCACCTTCTACTATCTTTTCAGTTGCTCATTCAGCCCTGTCACACACTGGGTTTCTTTCCTTAAAAGAATATGCCTACTATTTACTTTTCTGGAATGTTCTTCCCCCAAATTTCAGTATATCTGCCTCCCTTATCTTTAAACCTCTCCAAATATCTCCTCAAGGTGTGAGATTTTCCTCAAGGACTGTGGTGCATGCCATTAAGTGCAGCCTTAGAGAGTGTGACTGAGATCAGGAATCGCTTGAGTCTGTGTGTTTGAGATCCACCCGGGGCAACATAGCGAGACCTAGTCTCAAAAAATAGCTGGGTGTGGTGATGCATGCCTGTAGTTGCAGCTACCTGTGACGTTGAGGCTGGGGATCGCTTGATGGAATCAAGCTGGGCAATGTGAGCTTGAGGTTCCCTGGGTCAAAATAGTAAAACCTAGTCTCAAAAAAAAAAAAAATACATGCATACATACATACATACATGCATACATAAACTGCAACCTCTCCCCACTATCCCTTACCTCTCTGTCTTCCCACTCTGTTTTAAATTGATCTTAGCAATTAACAAATTTCATTGACCTGCACATCTCTCTCTCCCTCCAACACACACACACACACACACACACACACACACACACACATGCACATATCCTAGCATACCTCCTTCCAGTGACCTCCAGAAAGATAAGATCATTACTACTCTGTGTATTACTTTCTCTTCCTCTCCTAGAATGTGCCTGAAGCATAGTAGCCACTCAAGGAATATGTTCTGAATGAATGATTAGTCTCCCTAAGTCACAATAATGATAACTACTAATACTTCTGATCATTTCAGTTTTTGCATATTTTATCTCATATGCACAGAGAGAAAAATACTGAGTGTTCATACATTTGTTTATAAAAGTTTTCTTTTTTTCCTCTTTTTATTTATTTTTAGTATCATACACAATCATTCCTCTCTGCATGGTTGTTGGTCGCCTTGGGGATACCCTGCCCCCACCCCCACCTTCTCTGGTCACTTGCACCCCCACCGTCTCTGGTCACTCCCTCTCCTTTCTCTTTAATGTTTGTTGATCTATTTAGCCCTTAGGTATCCCCCCTCCCCAGTAATGTCCTTCTCCTGGGTGCAGTTTAGTAGTTTAGTGTTCCAGGGATGCAGTAGACTGTGCTTCTCATATTTTTAGTCTTAGCTTGCATTGGACAACCCATCCAAGTTCATTTGGAGTCTGATAGTACTGGTTCCTCCATTCTTTCTGTCACTTCCATACTGTCGTTGGTTGAAAAAGAATTCCCTGGAAGGGAGATATGTTGATTGAAGGTTAGCCTGGTTGATCTCCTTGTTTCATGGACTACTGTTTAGCTGTCAGGCCGCTGCCTTTTTTCTGTGGCCCTCCTCCCTCTGTCCAGAGAAGGGTGTGCTGTACTTTTGCTGAAAGCCTCTCCAGGTCATAATTCTGGCTCCTTAGCCTTGCTGAGAATGGTGGTATTGGAGCAATCCTAACTCTCATGTCCATGGTTGGTTGTTCATAGGCCTGTGACTTAGCCCCACTCCATGGTTTTTCTGGGTGCTACCAAGGAGATATGTGTCTCCAGGCCTCTTGCTTGAGTTCTTTTTCCTGATGAGGACTGATTGGAGTGGGAGTAGTCCAGAGGAGCAGGGGTCAAATGTTGCACCACCATGCCCCCCCCCCACCTGCCCCCCACCCCCTGCCCATTGATCTGGATCCAAGCCCAGACGGGCAGAAATGAAATCCCGGACACAAAGGATTCAGTCCAGTGGGTGTTGACGTTATAGTATTATTTTCCTGCTTCTCTCATTTCTAAATGTTCTAATATAAACCCATGTTTTCATTGTGGAGAAAAGATAGATTATTTAGTTTCTCCTTTTACTCTTTCATTTTTCTTGCTTTGAGGCTCTTACATAATGATCAAGCATGATTTGGGAAATTTGGCACATTTAAAGCCAATATTTTCTCTAATCCTGATTTTCAGTTTAATTGAGATTTGCTTACTATATTGACTGTAAACACCTACTTTGAGTTTTTAAGAGAAAAAATAAATGGGAAATTCTCTCAATAGAAAATTTTTGCCAAGTCCAGACATACTTAACAAAGCATTTCTAGCTTACAATAGGTAGGAAAAAACTGTATCATAGTTTCCCTACTCTCACCACTGAAATTAAGTCATTAAAGTATGCAAAAACTGGAAAAGATTAAACAAAAACCCCCATCACACAAATTTCTAATAATGCAAGTTCATAATGAAAAATGAACTAATCTTTTCCCTGAAATGCAGTAACAACTTCAAAAATAAAGCAGAAAATAAAATCTCACACTAAAATATACTGAGACCATTTAAAGATAGGCTTATAGACTCTAGTTTTACTTATAATGTGACATTGTAAGAATTGAAGCTAATTGAATTTTGGAAGTGTGAGGCAGTATTTATAAGTAAAACCAAAGACTATGAGCTTTTCAAGCTCAAATCTGGTTTAAGCTTGAATGAGCTCAATTTAAAAATTTAGACTTTTTACTTGCTGAATTGAATGCATATGGGAGAAATATGCTTTCATCAGCAACTATTTGGGAGTTTACATCTACATGTAGTATTTTTCCAAATTATGGAAATATTTTATAGACATGATCTAAAGATTTGAATGTAAGCAGAGTGGAGCCGGAGGGGGGGAGGTCAGCAAGGATGGTCAATTTATCTCACAGTTTCAGAAAATTTGACTAGAGATGCAAACGTTACACATGTAGATGGAACTCTACCCATTTAGACTAGGATTGCCAGAATGGAGAATGCAACCCAGCTACATAACCTGTCCTGATTGTGACTAGAGTGTCACTACCACCAATCAAATGGTCAAAGCACAGTGAAAGCTGTCTTATTTATGGTGCCAGGGGATTCAATATAACAGGCAGCCAGAACCCTGAACCTGTGTCTCCAAAGAACACTAGCACACACTCTGAAGAGCAGACAAAATGAACAGGAGCACATAGGTTGGAAGGATGATGCAAGGTGGACGAATGATGTCTCTAAAATCTTGGATGCCAGTAAAATGAATACAAGATGATGAAAGAGATCAATTAGGAGGGCTGAGATGACATACTCTTTTGATGACAATGCACAAAGGAAATTCCCTGTGAATCTATAAGCACAGCTGCTATAAAACCTCTGAAAACCAGTTCATCTGATTGTTGGCAGTGATTGCTTTGCTTTGCAGAAAACTTGCTGCCTCAGTTCTGTAGGAGTAGGAAAATGAGAAGGCCGGCCCTTTATCAGGAGACTGGTAAAAACCAAATGCAGACATCCCCATAAGGGTAAGAAGTTTTGAGAATGCCATGAAGGAGGGCTTTCTTATCCAGCAAGATTGTATCAATTCAGTTCACCTGGTCCTGCAGAGTTACCTACCCCAGTGATGCTTTGCATGCTTATCAGTGCCTTCCTTGGTGCTTTTCTGTAAAGCTGCTTTCTTCATGTTTGGATTTTTGGCATAAAAATGAAAAAGCAGCTCATTCCCTCTCTCTGGTGTTCTACTCCAGAGCCCAGCTCCTGCCCTAGGGCACTGCCCATGTTTGTTTGCACACTGACCTGGAATGTGTCTTCAACTCTGCCCCATGCCATCTGGGTAGAAATCTTGACAAAGTTTTGTTGGACAACACCCACAGGCAGCTGGTGTAAGTCAGGCATGAACCTGTAAGTGTGGGATGTTAATGACAGATGGGACAACCTTTAATTCACTGTGGATACAGGACTTGGAGGATCAGATCTTCCCATTTGTGTGGTTCATGTTGTTCATTTGGAAGCGCTTCCCCCATGGTTCCCTGAAAGTTATCAGGCATCATGGATTCTCCCAGTTCCCCATGGTAGTGACCAATTTAGTGAATCTTGGGGTGATTTTCCTTCTTACTGGCTTCATAATAACTAGTTTTCCATTTTTTCCCCTTGGGTGAATTTCCCACACTCAGTTTATCTACATGCAAATCCTGTCTCTGGCTTGCCTTTAATGGTGTGACCAAACCAAGATAGTCTTTATTTTATGCTCCCTGCACTGGGGTAGTAATTGGAAGCAGCTTGCTCAAAATATTATATAAAACACAGCTTCCTCAAAATTTTTTTAAAAATGGTTTATTCTGAAATAAATTTGGAGAGCACTACACCTCATCATACATCAAGAGTTTGAAAAGTTCTGCACTTAAGTGTGCAGATTAAGTTTGGTGTAAGCTGTCACTTCCTAAGGCCTTTTGATCAACAAAAACTTAAAAAAGCAGTAGCTATTAATAACCAGCAGCAATGACAAAACTGACAGAAACACACACAGAAATCTAGTATTCCATGAACTCTGTCATGAGAAATGCAGTGATGGATTTCTTAGCACTGATGTATCACTGGGAAGTCTTTGAAATCAAAGCTAAGGCTCGCAAAATGTACTTCCTTCACAGGAGGCTTCTGCCTTTTGGAGCTAATGTCTCTGCTTTCCTGTAACCCTTCAATGAAGGTACAGTTTTAGCTGATGGGAAAGTTTAGCTGCATCTAATTAAGTATAATTCACTCTCCCCTCCCTCATCCCTCCCTCTCTTCCTTCTTCTCTCCCACCCTCCTTTCCCCTCACTATAGTTTCCTTTTCTTTTATCAAATGTCACAGTGGAGAATTAATAACAACGCAAAATAAATAAGAAGGTTATCCTGAATACATTACATTATATCAAAACTAAAATTAACATTGAGATTATATTGCTTGCAGAAAGTATTTGTTGTTCCATAGATTAAGAATTTTGAGGCTTCCTTTCAGATATATGTACCCATCATAAATGAATTGGGGACAAAGAAAAATATTTTCTATACTGCCAATTCTTCTCTTTTAATTTTCTCCTATAACTTTGTCTTTTCATTATGAAATAGTCAAATATTTTTTAAAAAGAATTATATTACTAAGTTAACAATTACCAACACCTGGCATAGTTCCTTTATCTATTGTTTTTGCTAAAATAATTCTACAGTCGGCTCTAAAGATCTTAACATTAGTAGTCCCTATATATTTCACCATAGGATCAGTCATTAGCACTTGATGTGAAGTATCAGCCCGTACCTGACTACATTTCACAATAAGTCCCTAGATCATCTACCATTTATTCCTTATTCAGTTACATGCCAGATCTCTTGGTCATACCAAGCAATTTGCTCAGAATAGAAAGCAACTAGGAGCACACTGTTATATTTGAGTTTATATTTGATTTTTACTTCCCTTACATTTCATTTCATTCGGAAGAGTACCTCCTTTTTATTAACTGGGGAGAATTCTGGTAAACAAAAACATAGAATATTCTACCCTGTGGGTTTCTCAGGTTGTTTTCTCTCAATGCCATTGATTTTGTTCTTCTATCCCTGAAATTGTCTTAAAGTCATGAATTAGAGGTAAAGGATTAGTTCAGTTCAGGTTAAATATTTTCCAGAGGGAAGTTGCATGCAGAGAACATAGCATGATAATGCTTCATTTCAACAGATGCCATGCTAAGTACTTACTGAGGGTCTGTTCTGTGCTCAACACTGACCTCATTATTGGAAATATATTGAGGAAAACAAATCTATGCTCATGCAGGATCCACGTTCTTCTCTCTGCCAAGTTATATGTTAGTAGACATAGTATCTTTGCCAGCTGAAAGGCAATCTAAGTCATTCTTTCCCTCTCCTGTTCCAACCTGTCCTGCTTCTTCACTTGTAGTTTTAACATAAGGGTTTGTGTGCTCTTTGTGTCACAGTGTTAGCATTGATCAACTTTTGTTTCTCTTCTCTGAATGCACTGAGAGGGATTTTATATTCTGCCTATCTTCTCATTGAAGATGCACACTCTTAGTTTCTGGAATCCTGAAGACTCACACATATGGAAATAGTCAGGTTTGACATTTTGCTGTCTAGCTAATTCTATTACAGTAAGTACATCAGGCATGCCTATAGTCAGTTTACTAGGCAAGGCATTAGTTATTCAATAACCAGTTACTTTAGAGCAATCCATTAAATAGATTCCACAGCCCAGCAAAC
Source organism: Uropsilus gracilis (assembly GCA_004024945.1). Taxonomy (NCBI): domain Eukaryota; kingdom Metazoa; phylum Chordata; class Mammalia; order Eulipotyphla; family Talpidae; genus Uropsilus; species Uropsilus gracilis. The sequence goes on along the minus strand of PVHY01014624.1, from coordinate 3,290 downwards.
AGTTTTCATCCAATTTAATATTTGTCTCCCTCGCAATCACAATTCTTCTTCTTGGAATTGACCTGCTTTTGCCTTATAGGGTGGAATCGGAATAGTAGAGCATAGAATCCTCTTTTGATTGTGAAATTTATCTCTGAACCTTTTGCCCTAATGCTTTGTTTCTCTTTAGTAGCATTTACTTGGTAAAAAGCAAACCTGGTTCTGTGGATTTCATATGTAACTGCTAAGCCCCAAACTACCATCCACTTCCTCTTTCTTAGCAACATCTTTGTTCCATTTTCCCCCCTGTCTTTCACTTACCAATATAGATCCACAATTTATTTTCCATTTGCAATATATTGATGTTTATTTTGCTGTATCATCAGGATATTCAATGTAGATGTGATGACACCTTTTGTGGTCCAAATATTTTGGACTCAGGTCTAGCCTACTCACTGTGGGAGGTCGGTTCCATAGAACATCTTTCTTTTTAATAGAATATAGACATTTTCTGTTAAGTGGAGCTCAAACTCTCACTAGGCCCAGTAATGGTAGCAGCACCTGGAAAACTATTGGAATTAAAAATTCTGGTACTCCCCTACTGAATCACAAAGTTTAGGGGAGGAACCCAGTACCCTGTGTTTCCACAGCATTGCAGGGGATTTTGATGTGTGCTTATGTTTGGGGAGCACAGTGATAGCCTAATAGAGACCAGTGCAATAAGAGAGTGAAAATTGCATCACAAATAACCTGGATAATTTCATTGACCAGGCTAGCCAAATGGCCTCTAGTGAATTTGGTCCTTTGGAACATAAATCAGAATTTGGTCCTTTGGAATATGAATTCCTTTCTCCTTTCCTTGGATTGTTTGTGAAGAACATGGAATCATTAAAAGAGAATATGGAAGAATAAATATTGTCTTCTTAATAATACTCAATACATAGTTTACATTCTTAGATAGTTGGAAGTTTTCCTCTGAGAATTAAGGTTAGGACCAGTGATTATTTGATTCATTTTCTTGGGCTACTGGAGAAACAGTGACAATGACTCATAGAATAACAGAAACTAGACATGAAAGGGATTAGGCCTTCAGAGATCATGTAGTCTATTCGTTGGATTAAACAAGATTATTTTATACAATGTGCTTTCTAGTGTTCTGAGTCTAATTTATTCAACTGGTTAACATACTTGGTTTTTATAAACAGCATGCTATGCACTCAGCCTCGTATGTTTCTATATTCAGTACATCTGCATATACAGGTCTTCTGAAACATTCCCAGGCCCTCCCTCTGATGTGCTTGTAGAGATTCTTGACCTTCCACCCCCTGTTTGTAACTTGATTCATCCCAGTCCTATTTTCAACAGTGACTTTTTAAGATTAATATTCAATATTTAAGTATCTAGAGTGAGCAAATCATGCCATGAGAGAGCTGACTATACTATAAAAGTAATCATGATCTTGGTAGCACTGAGATGAAACAAGATCAAACTGTAGCAGAACAAAACAAAATGCTATTTTAAATGGAATTTTAAGTAACCTTGAATTGTCCTGAAAAAACGTGATAGATAGGAACTAGTTTGGCAGTTACTATTCTTTTAACATCATGGAATAAATTTTTTGTTTGATTGTACATCTATCAGATTTCATTCCTTTATTACCTATTTCACAAATATATATCTGTGGCTCATATTTGCCAAAGGACTTGCCCCAACTATGTGCATTTAGGTAGTATTTCACCTGCTGTACTGCAATTTCTCCCTGTAAATTAGTAGCTCTATATCAGAATTGAGGGAATGAAATGATATACTGCCTGTGAAAATGCTGACATCTTCATCACATCAGCAGTGTGAGATACCATTGGCATCCCTGCCATCTTCACGAATCATCAGCCTCATTCTCATCATCATTTCTGAGAAACAGTAGAGACAGGAAATTAAATCTACCTGTCCCATAAGGAAGATATTAATGCTATTTATAATAGAATTAATAGTCTGTTCCCATGTATGCTGTACCTCCTAGTTGGTGTGGTTTTTTTTTTAAATACATATACTGTATGCTGAGCAAGAAGTACATGTACGCTCATGTGTGTGCAAGCACATGTATTGGTTGTGTTTGGGGAAGATTTAGAACATCTTGCTGATTCAGAACCCCAGGGGATCTCTTATTGAAGCTGGTTTGGTGACTAACCAGGCATTGCTAAAAGCCTTGAAAACAGTGCATTCATTGCACCAGGAAGACCTGCACATCACATTAGCATATTTAGTGATTTAGAAAGCCTGGCCTGCAGTATGATATGCAAGAAGAATTTTAAAACATATTACCCTACTTCCTAGGTTTAAAGAGAAACTATTAGAAGTAGACAAGAAAATGCATACACACATGCATATCAGAGTATATACACACATTATGTTGTATGTGTATAATTTGATTATGTTTTGCACTTTCAGTTTTTCAAATTTGATGCATTTGAAAAGTTATGACCATTTTTAAAATCTTACTTACTATTTCTAAACGTAATTGTTTTAAAAACATTTAATTTTTTTTTTGCATTGAAATAAGAAGTGTAGGATATTTGCAACTAACTTTGTAGGCTCTGTCTTATTCCATTAATAATTGACAATCTTATTTGATGCATCAGTGACCCCATCGAATATGGTCAAATTTGAAAGGAGAATGACCTAGTTCAGTCTTTGCTGGAAAAGTAATGTCAAGCCTTTACTTTTAGAATTGTTTTGAATGATCATTTGATATGGAGAAGCCTCCTGATCTTTTTCTGAAGACTAAGAACAATAACAAAATTCTTACTCATTTTCAGGCTACTCTTAGTTTCATCAAATTTAATTCTTGACAAAAGAGGAGCATTGAATTATACTGTCACCACCTGATTTGCAATTTCAGCTTTCCTCCCCAGATTTCTCTATACCTTTTGCTTTTTTACTTTCTAGAAAAATCAAATGTTTACTACCACTTCTGCTCCCTAGCCTTAAGAACCACATAAATACCTTTCTCTCCCCCTCTCCCCCCGCCACACACACACTTACTTAATCCCCTCTCCTCCCTTCTCTTTACTTCCTTTTTTACTTCCTTAGAGCTTAGTGATATAGTATTTCCAAGTGAAGGTTAACATAATACTTCAAAATTATTTTAAACAATTATACCCTAAAATATTTAGATAAGAAGATCAACTTTAAATATCAGTGGTATGAGGCTGGGCATGGGTGGCACATTCCTGCAAGCAGCAGCCTAGGAAGCAGTGGAACGGAGCCAAGGATTGAGGTTCGAGTCCATGGGGACGGGGGGGGGGGGCGCA